>JAULBX010027473.1:0-36736 GCA_032358255.1 Heterotrichella gracilis
TCTTTGGATACCAGTGTCAAGGCAAGGGTATGGTGTACAAAGGGAAGGATCCCAACACCCGTGTGTCATTCACACGACCAGTTATTGGAAATACATTGTGAAAGGCTTGATACGCTTCCGCGAGTGTTACACTTTGAGTCAAAGCTTCCCGCCACGGTGGCCTTGGGTATATTGTCAATAGTCAATCATTGCCGAGCATGACATGCGGGCATGATGCAGATGATCTTAATATTTCCTTGTGCGCCACAACGTGGCAGACAGAAAACAGGGAAACGCACGCATTTGCAAAATTTGACCTTGAGGCGCAGTCTGCATGCCTTATGCTTGGCTTGCTTAGCCTATGGCATGAGCTTTTAATGGTACTACTAGCACTACCTTGACATTATGTTGCCAACATTTGGAAGGCTATGGTCCACAACCTCTGTGGTGAATATCATGGTTGACGATTGTGCTCTAAATGGATAGTTTACTACCTCATTGAACTTAACAAGGTTTGTGTGGGTACCCAGTTTGTTGTTGCCCTCGAGGTCAGGGCTGGCAGGCTGCCTAGCCTGTTACTGAAATTGCTGGTCGAACTTCGTGGTGTGCCGCTTCAGAATGTGGAGAATGAGAACTTAGTCTAGTGGTTATCCTGTAAAATCCTACATAATACGACTGAGTCGTTAGACTGCCTGGCCCAGGGCTTCAAATTTTCAAAGACTCTAGTCAATACAGAGGTGGTACTACAGTAGTACCGGGCAGCGATGATTGCTCCCCCCCCTCCTACAGGGGTAGTATGTGTCCGGGATAATCCACATTGCACGTCAAACTGTTACAGGCTCTGCCAGGAACCTAGGTAACAGTTGCTATGCCGCCTTTGGCGTCAGACTGAGTCTCTGGTTTTTTACTTTTCTTTTCTTTATCAGTATTGCAAACCCCCGCCAAGTAGTATAGCAACCAAGGCAAAGTAGCATATGATTTAGTCACTGGCGGTGTATTGGAGCCCTGAGCAAAACAATGAAGTGTTGAAGCCCCCAAACAACACAAAAAACTCACTGCCCGCGATAAAACCCCTTGGCCAGGCCCTGGGCCTGCATGTCAAGGGCTGTCATCGCACTTTTTTACCTGTTCAACAGCTGGCAGCATTGATGCTCCCAGCCAGTTGAATGTGGCAATAAGCTGTGAACAGGGCACACCACGTCTTCCAGACTTGCTCCAATCCCGCCCGCAACGCATGTACGAATGAAGGAGACAGCTCACCCCCCCCCCCGTCAGTTCACCAGCATGGGCGTGAGCACACTGGCCTGCCTGAAAGCACCACCCTCCCCACCAAAAAGCTGGGAGGCACCACCACCACCACCCTCCTCCCCATCCCCACCACCATCCAGCGCGGCCAGCGCCCGTGCGGCACCCCCTCCGCCACCCCCACCCCCCTCTGCCCCTGCCACCACATCCATGAAGTGGACCCCCCCTGCTGGTGCCGCCTGGGAGGCTGCAGCCGCTGCCTGGGCGTCTTGTAGGGCGGCCTGCGGGGGTGCGGAGGCCAAGTGGGGTTAGAAGGAGTGGTGATGGCCAGTGTGGTGGTGCAGAGGTAGAGTTTTCCTAGGGTACATTGTGTGCGGCTCACCCCACCCAACATACTCCAGGATAATTTTGATCGGCGCTTTGTAAATTGTGGGTGGTTGCGAGGCAAACGGAATGAATTACTAAACAGTTTACACACACGCCAGAATTTCATCGAACCATCAGCCACCCTCCCACCCATCCCCCTCCACCCCACCCCCTCACCTTGATCAGCTCCTGCACCCCCGGCACCACCTTTGGCCCCCTCCCCAGCGCCCTGGTGGAGGGGGTGGTGGCGGGGTTGTTGGCCGCCATTGCCCGCAGGTTGCGCGCCCACACACCCCCGCTGTCGCTGAGGGCGGATGAGGAGCGCAGGGAGGCACCAGGGCTTGTGGCCAACACCTGCGGGAGGGGAGGGAGGTGGTCAAGAGGGTTTTACCCAGCCAACCTAAAACCTACAAAAGCCCTATGCGACCCGCATATTTTAGAGTCAAACACTGGCTGTGGCGGCAATGCACACACCCTCGCCTGCATGCATGCATAATGGTAGATACAAAATCCCCAACCCTAAACCCACCTTGAGCCGCGGCTGCAGCGCTGACGCGGGCACCGCCACAAATGGCATCCCCAGCTCCCTCCCCACCCACGCCCCATTCCCGAGCGTCTGCAGCTGGGGATTGCCCTCCACAGCCGCAGTCGCTGCGGCAGCAAGGGGGGCATACCCCTCGAATCGAGCAGGGGAGGTCATTTCCCTCAGGAACGGCTCGCACAGCTCGTCAGGGGAGGCGGTGGAGATGCGGGAGGCTGCGGCGATGACGGGTGGGGGAATGGGGCAGGCCAGTTGGGTGAGGCGGGGGCAGGCGAGGGCGGCTGCTAGGGCATGGAGGAGGGTGTTGCTGAAGTGGAGGGCGGCCACACGCAGCTGCAGGGGTGGAGGATGGGTCATCATAAATGTTGTTTTACTCATCGCAAATGATCAGGATCAACAACTGCGGCGGGAAATGAGCCTCTCTTTGTCCCAAAGCTCCCTAGAAAGCGGCGTGACCCAAGTACATTGCCACATTTCCCAATTGCCCATGACAAATGCCCCGCTCATTGACAGTGCTCCAGCCTAGACCCCACACACCACACTCACCAAAGCCCCCCGCCACCCACTCACCACCCACCCTCACCTTTGGCGGCAGGTGCGCCAGCCTGGAACCCCCACTTCCCCCACCAACCACATCGTGTTGCGTGGCCAACGCCAGGCGCAGCGCCCTCAGTGCCGCGGGTGGGCCCCCCTGCTCAGCCACCACCCCCGCAAGGCTGGCCTGTGCGGCGATGAGCTCCCAGTCATTGCTGGGCATCTCAAGCTGCGAGAGGGGGGTGGGAGGATGTGGGTGTGGGGTAATGTGGGTGTGGGAGGGGTGAGAAGGGGGGGGGGCTGACAGGTGGGTAGATGGTACTGCAAGCGAGCTGACTCCGCTCAGCCACAATGTTCTGCGTTTTGAGGTGTTTCCTCAGGGCATACCTCGGATCAATGCAATGCACTTGCTAGGCACCACCCGCGAACGCACAACAAGCCCCCCTCCAACCCCAACCTCTCACAACACCAACATCACGCACCTCGTGCCACACCGCAGAGAGCAGCTCCCTGGCCTGGTTGTCCCTGAGCGGCCCCCCATGCAGCCTCAGCAGGTGTGCCAGTATTGAGTGCGCCTGTGCCCGCTGGGGCGGCTCCCACCCCACCAGAATGCACATGATCTCCTGGAGGAGCAGCTGTGGGAAGGGCTTGTGGGGGGTGCGGCCCTGTGGGGGGGAAGGGAGGGGAGGGGGGTTCAATGGGAGGAGGGCGGGGGGTATGATTGTAGTCATGATCTCCTGGGGCAGTAGCAGGGGGAAGGGCTTGTGGGGGGTGCGCCCTGGGGGGGGGAAAGTCAGGGGGGGTGCCAGGCCACTGCTTGATGTAGTGCATGTAGAGTTTGCGGTGCATGGTTTACAAGAGTGTGACCCGGGTGCAAACGCCCCTCCACCACTGCTACGGGAGGGGCATCACAGCGCTCCCAGCCAGCTAGGGTTTAGGGGTCATAATCTAGTGTTTACGCATAGCACTTTCCACCCACCTTCTCCCCCTCCTCCACCACACTGGCCACCGCATCGCAGCACTCAAGTGCCTGTGTGGCTGAGTCACATGGGCCGGGCAGCTTGCTGATCACCCCACCCAGTATCTCCTGCACCTGCACGCCGCTGCCAACCTGCGCATGGGGGCAAACGACAGGAGAATTAGATTTAAACTGTGCATGGGAAACCACTGGGACATTAGGGTCAAGTCTCATAAAATTATATCACAATTCATTGCCAAGGTTTGCATGCCACCCAAAACCCCATGCTCCTCGCCAGTCGCTAAGTGCATCCATGCGCAGCTGCAGAAACCCCACAATGCACCCTACGCAGCTAGCCTGGACCTCTGCCAGATCCAGTGGTTTAGGCTTTAGCCCTTTGCCCACATACATACCTAGGATTCAGCATTCCCCCATTACCCACCCATCCACCTACCCACCCACCTTCCTGGCCAGCGGCTTAGCGCAACCCCGCACCGCCATGCACGGCTGCAGGAATCTCTCAAAACACCCTACACAGCTAGCCTTCTGTCAGGACCTGTGGTTTACGTTTGAGCATCCACTCCCAACCACCCACCTTTCTCGCCAGTCGCTTAGCGCAGCCCAGTACCGCCATGCGCAGCTGCAGGTAGCCCTCAAAGTCCATGGCAGCATCAGCCAGGGGTAGCTGGGAGGGCAGCAGGCGCAGGGCTAGCATGAGGGCGGGGGTGGAGAGGGCAGGCTCGAGCGCCTCACCTGCAGGAGGGGAAATGGGGAAATGGTTTTGATTCTGTATACTGTGCTGGGACAACGTTGGGATTCATCCAAAATAGCCACCAATTTCTTCAGCGCCTCCTTGGTACCCATCACCCACCACCACACAACCACCGCACCATCTCCATTAATCCTCCTTGAGCAACAGCCATTCGCCCCCACCCTATCCTACCCCCACCGTCACCCCACTTACCCTCCTCCGCCGCCAGCTCCACTATTGCCACGTTCTCCTCGAGTGACAGCCCTCCCTGGCCGATGTGCCCCAGCAGGCATGCAAACAGCAGGTAGCGTTGGTGCTCCTGGGTGGCGGAGGCGCGCACAATCTGGGGACGGAGAAACGAGGGGGGATTGGGAAAACAATATGGGATCGAAAAGCAACATCAGGAAACGGCAGGGATCCTGCGGGTTGAGATGCTGCCACTGTCAGCGGGCGTTTGAAGCTGCTGCGGCGGGTACTCTTTTTTGAACATGGGACAGGTCTCATGAGGACGGCGGAGGCGCGCACAATCTGGGATTTCTACGCGTTGGGCTGCCGCCGCTGCAAGTAATGTGACTCGGAATTGTCTGCACAGTGAAGGCTGGCGACACATGTGGACAACAATTGCTCAACACATATTTTTGACGGTACCCAAGTCATGGGCTGTGCCTCACCTGCAGGCTGGCCTCCATGGACGGCCCCCCCAGCCACAGCTTGTGCGCGTCGTAGTAAGCAAACAGCATGCGCACCACGCGCTTGCCCTCAGAGGCATCCTGCACAAGGGGGAGGGAGGAACTGAGAAGGGAGGGGATGCAAGACTGTGTAGTGGCAGGGGACATGAGCTCATGCTCAGGATTGTAATCAGCACCAACCCCAGAAACCTACCCATGCCATGTGGCCCCAGCACTTTGCCCTCTTCTACCGTCCGGTGCGCATTCAGGGGCCCCTACCCTTGTCACGTGACCCCGCTCATTATACCAAATTCTCCACCCCACTCCCCACGCCCTAAAGCTCTACCGGCCCCTACCCTTGTCAAATATCCCTATCTTCCCCCTCCGCCGTGATCCATACTAGCACCCTAAATCTTAGCCTCCATCCCCACCAACCAAAACCCTTATCCTACCCTTGTCATGTGTCCAAGCTGCGCCAGCACCTCCCTGGCTGCCCCCTCTGCAGTAATCTCTATGTGCAGCTCCCTGGCCAGGCGGGTGGTGGCCTTGCGCTCAAGGCTGGCCTGGCGACGGTGCGCAAATGAGGAGCCTGCACATCAAAGATACTGTCATTTCTATGCAAAGGTAGTTGGCCAGGTGGGTGCTGGCCTGGCGACAGTGCGCAAACAAAGAGCCTGCGTATTAAATCCATCGTTTCTTACATCTTATTTTTATGATACAAACGTGTGGTACGGTAGCCATTTAACCACATGCATTCCAGCAATGCAGCCACCTGGCAATCCCTATACCACCATCACCACCACCCACCTCCACGCCCGCCACCCACATGGCAACCCCGGCTCCACCTCCACTCACCACTACCTCCACACCACCCCACGCCACCACCTCCACACCACCCCACGCCACCACCACCACCACCCACCTGGCGACCCCGGCTCCAAGGGGCACACATTATCCAGCACGCATGCCCCTATCGCATCCAGGTGCGCTGTTACACATGCCAGGCGCACCACCAGGCGCAGGTGGGCGGCAAGGGACTGAAGGCAAGCCACCTGCGGGGCGAGGGGGGTTCCATGTTGATTTGGTGCGTGTGCTCTGGGAGTGGGGTGGGAGATGGGTTAGAGGAGTGGGTGGAACATCTGCTGCTGTGGCATGAACACCCACCCATACGGAGCCCCTCCAACACCTTCATATCCACACCCCCACACCCTGTCACCCAGTCTTGGACGCACACCCCCATGTCGCGTCGGCACTCCCAACACCACCGAACCCCCCATCCTATCCATCCCACACCACACACCCCACGACACCCACCTGCAGCGCCACCCTGTCATCGTGTGTACCCTCCATTGCAGGTGGGCTGTTGATGGCTGCCAGCTGGCACAGCAGGGGGGCAAAGGCCTCCAGCTGGGCTACATAGTCCCCGTCAACCTGGGGGAGGGGGAGGAGGAGCGTGGGGATGGGAAAACGGGGGCTGGAAACAACGACGCCAGGAATGAAACAGAAATAGGAAACAACCAAGGGTTGTGCAGGTCCAGTGATGGGGCAAGTCAGTGGGGATGGAACCAAGGTTGTGGTAGACGGATAAAATCAAGAAGGTAGAAATAAGGAGATTGCACATGGGATCCTGCCAAAGTTACAGGGATGGAAACAGAGGTCACCAACACCGATATAGGGTAATTTTGGAGTTTGGGGCAATGTGCCGCCTGCCCTTATTTTACCTGTGCCTCCGCAAAGTGTTTGAGCAGTGTGGCGGCCAGTGTGCGGATCTGCGCCCGGGGGTGGCGGAACAGGGTACCCACCTGCACGGCGCAGGGGTGGAGGGGGGAGTAGGTAGGGGTGGGAGGCTGACATAATGCACGTGGCGGGAGGGGTATCATGGCCATGCAGGGGCATGAGCATTGCACTGACCATATTCTACCGGGTGGGTACCACCATTCCCCAAGGCTTTTTTATATATTGGTTATGAGAGTCATAAGTTCCGACTAAGGGTAGCGATATTTTTCGAATTTCCCTGAACTTTGCGGGATAAAATGGGGAGCATGAAAGTGCGGTAAGCGGCACGACTGGTTGGCCACCATCTGCCACACTTGAAAGAGTGTCAGTTAAGCCTTGGCTCTAAAACTGGGGTGAGGCATACCCAGACATGCTAACCTGGCTTCGAAGCTGGAAAGCAAATACTTACTTACTTACTTAAGTTCCGACATCTACACTCTGCACACGGCGGTCCTGGTGCAAGCCAACACACACCTTGTTCCCAAACCCCCCCAATCACCACAACCTGCATCCCTCCCCCCCATTTTGCCCCCCTCCCCTCCCCCTCCCCCCAAACCCACCACGCTGTCCATGTGCGCGTTGCCTGACTCTGTTGAGAAGGTGCGGTAGTCTGGCTCAGCCTCAAAGTGAGCCATGAAGTAGCGGCGCTTGCTCTGTACGGGTGGGGGGTGGGGTGTTTTGAAATCAGGGGGGTGGGTGTTTTGAGGCCAGGGGGGTGGGGGCGTTTTGAGGTCGGGGAGCTGCGCCAGTGCATGCGTTATTTCCTCAGCATACAAGCAATTCCAGGTTGGGGTTATGTGGCGCAAGCTTGTGCAAGGCTCGTTGCTGGTCTGGATTTTGTTGGCAATGCTTGTAATATAAATAGTGATGTGTTCCTCCCTTGAGTTGCACCACAGCGCATGAAAGGGTGTGCTGCTGCTGTCCAGAGTGTCGTGGACACAATTGATCAATGTGGCGCTTGTTGTCCAGGATGGGGACACAAGCGACCAATGTGGCCGGGGTATGCACTTAGGGTACAGGCATGCAGGGGTGTAGGGTTTGGCCCGCACCACTTTCTGCACCACCAGCTCCTTCCCGAAGAAGTGGCTGCTGTCCTGGTCAAGGTGCTCAAGCAGGTAGATGTACGCCTGCACCGCCATCTTCACATAGCCGTAACGCTTCAATCGCAGCTCGAGCAGGATGCGGCGGGCGATCCGGCGGGACACCTGGGTGGGTGGGGTGTGGGGTGTGGGGTGTGGGGTGTGGTGAGGAGGGGCGGTGAGGTGGTGGCAGAAGTGGTGGGAGGAGGAGGGGGAGGGTGGCATGCGTGGGTGTGAAGGGGGGTGTGGGGGGCGGGGGGCCGGTGCCGTGTCCATGCAGTACAGTGACTGTCACGCATCCCTTCAGGTGCTTGTTAGGTTGTGGGGTGTATGCAGGAGTGATTTATGTGGCAATGGTAATTGTGGTAATCTGCTGATGCAGGTTGGACGTACGGAGTACTTGAAGCCCTGGATATGCGTGTGACCTTTGAAAGGTGGGGGACAAAGAGCCTCCCTCCCGTGGCCACCCATTCCTTCACACCCAAACACCAGCAGTGCTGCTTCCCTTCTGTAAATCCCACAAAATATACCTTGGGTGCTCTGTGCGGGTTCTTCTCCAGATACTCTGTCAGCTTCTTGATCTTCTTCTCGGTGGATGCATCCAGCTTTTGGTTGAAAGGGGGAGGGATCACAGGGAAGATGTCGGGCACCAGCTTGTTGTAACGCTTGACGGGCTTCTTGGAGGCTGGTATCGCCCCGATGCACTCCCGCACGGAGATGAAGCAGAACACCATTGCGGTGCAATGTCAGTTGGACTCTGCTTCAACGGTTCGACCAGTCACTGCTATCTAGCTCTCGCCAAAGCTGTTCCAGCATGGTCTGTCACTGCTGTGGACGAGCCTGAAGGCTTTCGTCTGCATCAGTACGCCCTGACCAGGGATAATTGGCCCTTGGCTGGCATGCATGCATTCAGGCCACTGATGCCACATGCCTGACAGGTTGTGACATAACCGCGCAGTTGTTTTGAGTTTGTGACGAGATAAAGGGTCAAATAAGGTATATGTGTGCTGGGTTTAGGAGGCTTTTATGTCGTTTGGCCAGAGAGTTGTGTCGACGTATCACCCGTTTGACAGTTGGCATATGCATGCATTGGAACGCATATCAAGTGCCCAGTTGAGTTTCGTATTCCAGTGATACAAGCAGCAACCGTTTACGTTGCTGCACGCTGACTATCTAGTCGATAGAAATGCAAACTCTATCTTACCCTTCTAAACCTGGGCACTAGTTATTGCCTATTTTCCTGCTTGTATTTCCTTCCACCTTGACATCGCACTGCAGAGGTGTTATTTACCCGCTGGTCCCCTCAGCTTACCTGAACGCGGACCGTGGACAAAAACGTCAACGTATTGAACCTGCACTGGAGCAACTCACCTGGTAAAGCAGTGAAACCACTACCTAAGGACAAGGCAAGGGTGCATTTGGAGCAAGTGGGCGGCATGTGAGGGGCCCCCATGCACACAGTGCGCCACTCAGCCAGCTGCAGGGTCCTGTGGCAGCTGGCCTCCAGAAAACGACTACACAGAACAACTTACAGTCACCAATCACCCAACTGCAGCCCTAGGAGGCTTCCCCAGCAGGCTATAGCTACCAGCCTTCAGGGACTATGGCCGCACACCCAGCCACCCTACAAGGCAGCCCATACCCACACGCGGTCCTACAGCAACACAGCAAGTGCCAATGGTAAGGGCGCCCTACTGTGCAAGACCGTCTTGGCCAGCGTGGATTTTCCTTCTTGGCCCCGTTTTATCTCCGTCACTGTGGCGGCTATAGCACACAGTACTATGCACCAATAGTTGCCACTCGCCGTGCACTCCTGCCTGTTAATAGAAATACAGCTGCCACTGTGTGCACAGCTCTTACCATAAGATTAGGCAAGCTCAGATAGTAAGTTATATTACAAGTCGCCCAGGTGGGGTCATCCTAGCAGAGAGAGCAGCTGCACAACTCATCAAAACTTGCAAACTCTACCGTAGTACAATCTGCAGAGTATTCCATGAGGTTGTGCAGATTCCTGAAATGCATATATGTTTGCAAATACCCAGGTGGTGCGCCCAAGCTCATCCTGGGCATAGAGAGCAGCTGCGATGACACAGGGGTAGCGATAGTGTCAACCTCTGGGGAGATACTCGGGGAGGCACTGGCTTCACAGGTACACCCCACAAATCCTTACCAGGGTGCATTCATGGGGACAAAGCATAATGAGAATGTACACGAGTGGCAACTGCCAGGCAACACCCTCGGTTACCCTACGGAAGGGTTTGTGGTTTGTGATGCCCTGTATTACCCTACGTAAGGGTTCATAATTTTCAACTCCGGGCACTGCCATGGCGCCCATGCCCCTCAACACACCACCGAATCCAACGAAAAGCAACAAAATGATCTTGCAGCAAGGCACAGGAGGCCCAGTCAGCTTTCTTGTCATGCCTCCACATATTTGGCTCGAAACCTCAGTTGGAACCCTCAGTGTTGACTTCATCGTTGAAGTAGCTGGAACCCTGTATCAATTACCACCCCTCCCCTTAATTTGTAGGTTGACATCCATGCCCCCTGGGGAGGCGTGGTGCCCAACCTGGCCATGCAGGCGCATGCAGACGCAATGGACAGGGTGGTGGATGAGGCGCTGCAGGTCAGAACCACGTACCCTCAACCCTGATCCTTAAACCCTTAAACCTAAGCAAGGCAATAGACAGGGTGGTGGAGGGGGCGCTGCAGGTCAGACCCATGTACCCTGAACCCTGTACCCTAAAACCCTAAACCTTAAACAAGGCAATGGACAGGGTGGTGGAGGGGGCGCTAGGTCAGGAACACGCGAAAACCCGGCTACAAGCTTATATTCACCTGTGGACGAGGCCTGCACATTGATGATCATCAGCATTGGCATCGGCAACATGAGCATAATTTTTAATTGATTACATAGCCACCATCCATCAGTGTTGTCGCCACTGGTATCATCCTGCATAATGACATCAACCCACTAGATCCCTCATAACCTGTCAATCGAAATGGCAACCTGTCAGGTTTGGGTGGGTGGGAGGCGGCAACTGACTTGAATGTTGATTTGCTTGCAGGCTGCTGGGCTGGTTGCTGGGGATTTGGATGCTGTGGCGGTGACTGTGGGACCTGGGCTCAGCCTGTGCTTGCGGGTGGGTCGGGGGTGGGGTGCATACCTGGGGTCAACGAGTGGGGTTTGGGTTGGGGGCGGGTATTGTGGGTGTATGGATGGTGGTGGTGTGGTATGCATCAGGGTGTGGGTGTGGTGGTAGGGCATGGTCTTCACATATATTGGAAGTTTATCAGCGGATGGTTGCATCCGTTATGTGTATCGTTAAGCCCTGCCTCCAAACCCTAGCCTGAACCCTACACCCCCCCGCAGGTGGGCGTGCTCAAGGCTCGTCAGCTGGCAGCCCAGCACCAGCTGCCCCTGGTGCCTGTGCACCACATGGAGGCGCACGCGCTGGTGGCACGGGTGGGGGGTGAGGTGGGGTGTGGGGTGGGTGGGGTGGCCTTCCCCTTCATGTGCCTGCTGGTGTCAGGGGGGCATAACCTGCTGGTGGTGGTGGAGGGGGTGGGGCGCTACGTGCAGCTGGGGACCACGCTGGATGACGCCATTGGTGAGTGCGGTGTGGAGGGTACAAGTTGGTGATGGAGGGGATGGAGGGGTGGAGGGGAGGGGGGTGCCTGAGGACAATGCTGGATGATGCTATTGGATGTGTGAATGTGGATGTGTGTGCATAGGGGTGCGCTCTTGGGAGGACAGTGATAGCTCCACCCACCAACTTTGGATAAATTCCAAAGCAGGTATCACCCAGTCTTTCCGCTAAAACCTAATGTGTGCCATGTTAAACCCCCTAAACTCAACCTGCAGGGGAGGCGTACGACAAGGTGGCTCGCCTGCTAGGCCTCGACCTGCGGCCCAGCGGGGGTGCTGCACTGGAGCAGGTGGCAAAGCACGGGGACCCCATGCGCTTTGCATTCCCGCTCCCCATGAAGCGGCGCCCCAACTGCGACTTTTCGTACGCTGGTCTGAAGACCAGCGTGCGGCTGGCCATCGAGCGGGAGATGCCACATGGCGCCACGGAGGAGACGCGGCAGGTGGGGGATGGGTGTGTGGAGAGCGGGGAAAGAAACCCCTGATTGGGGTTTGGCTTGTTGTTGGGGGTAGCAAAGGTGCATGGGGTGACGGTGGCATGTGGAAGGTACCTGTGTGTGTAGTCCATGGGGCGAATGATTGTACAAAGGTAGATATGTGTGTGTGGTGTGTGCGGTGATATACTTTCTAGGGTTGTACATGGCGAGGGGCCATGACAACACCCTAGCCTGAAATGCTGTTGCCCAGATCCCAAGGCACATGCACACTTCACCTGGGCATCGCTCCTGCAACAGCGCCGCCACTGTCACTCATGTAATCTTATACCCATCGTGTAATTGTGTACTCACCATGTACCCATCATCCAAATCATGTACCACCAACCCGCACACATCCTCACCCCACCCGCAGGTCCAAGCCGACCTTGCCGCCTCCTTCCAGCGTGTGGCGGTGCAGCACCTGGCGGCCCGGTGCGCGCGGGGCATGGAGTGGGCGCGGGACACACACCCCGGCATTCGCACCCTGGTGGTGGCAGGTAGGGAGAATTGGCAAGGGTGAACCCAACTTTAGTATGGTGAGACCCTACAATGGAAGTGGGTGGCAGGCAGGAATTATGAAATGGGTAGCGCATGCTGGTGGCGCGGAGTCATAGCCAGGAGGATTCAAGGTGGCAGGCTGGGTTGCGTCACTTTTGCACAAGAATTCTGGCAATGTTTGTACCAACTGTTGGTTTTGCTCAAGCTGATATCCGCTGGGTCAAGCCACCCCATGTGGCCCTGGGCTTACGTAACCCAAGTTGGCTAGATACTCTTGTAGCTGCGCATGTGCCTATTATTGTACCTGTGTCCGTCCAATACCTGCAGCTGTAACCCTGGTTTCAGGCGGGGTGGCTTCCAACAAGGAGGTGCGGACAGCCCTGGAACCGCAAACCCTAATACCCCATAAACCCTTCATGGTGTCGTCATGTGCAGGTGGTGTGGCGTCGAACCAGGAGGTGCGGTCAGCACTGGCAGCCACTGCACAGGCAGGGGGGCTGGCCCTGGTGTGCCCTCCCACGCGGCTGTGCACAGATAATGGCGTGATGGTGGCGTGGGCCGGTGCGGAACGGTGCGTGGTAGGCATCGCTCCCGTGAACCAGATACCGCGCATCTGCAACACATGTGATGCACCAACACAATGCCAAAACACACACTGGGCATTTTCTTCCAAAACGCCGGTATCTTTATAAAACACGCATAAAATTGATCCACTACCAGAGAATCTCAGAAGGAGTAGTTTACCTATTTTGGGTTCCTGTAGAAAACAATTTAGGGGAACAATCATCAACAACACACCCCTCTCCCGCCACAGCTACCAAATGAACCTGTTTGACCCCCCCTCCCCCACCGCAGCTACCAACTAGGCCTGTTTGACCCCCCGCCCCCCACCACCATGGCCCCCGAGGACGACGCGTGGGTGGAGCTGCGCCCCCGCTGGCCCCTCACCAGCGCCATCGACCCCCGCAGCCACCACGCACCCCGCAGCGCAAAGAAGAAGGGCATCCACACCAGCTTATCAGAAATGACGGCGGCAGCCTTGGAGAGAGGAGTGATACCGTTGCTGGCAGGGGAGGGATTGCAAGGCAGGGGGGTTGAAGCGGCAGGCCAGGTGGCGCCACGTTGATTTTTAGTTTATGGCTGATCCTCATGTTGTCATGCGGTAATCAACTGGACCGCCGTCATGCCCCTTGCAGCTCTGAGGGGCAGGAGAATGGCTTGCACACCCCCTGCTGAGCATCTTGGAGGTGAGCCCGAGGGCCACACGGTGGGGTCATCTCCAAGGTGCCTGCTGGGGATGACTTTCAAAGTCAATGCCCCTGCCTACTGTAATAGCATGTGCCACAGCTTCAACATAAATTGCAATGTGCCTCAAGGCATGCTTTTACACATCAACGGAAGTTAGATTCTTGACAATCGTGACATTCATTGGTGGGTCATTTATTTAATGACGCTTCAATTGTTATAGTCTTGTGAGCCGGGATTGGGCTCCCTCATCGTGACTGTCAAATTGTTATTATAGACAAGTTTGTAATGACAATCGACACGACGTGACATTATGAAGTTTCTGTACAATGAGCATAACAGTAACTGTCATAATAATGCCATATGCCACCAATGGTAAAAATAAATACAACCTTGTCATTCGTTAAATAAAGGCAATGCACCATGTACACAAAACCATATCATTTCTGCAAATCACTGATGAAGATTTGCGAAGCTGCCCATGCAAATCGCCAAAATAGCGTCACAATTGAGGCCTTTTAAACCAATTGCACAGGGCTGCCAATGCAAATCGCCAAATGGCGTCACAATTGAAGGCCTCTTAAATCAATAGCACAGGGCAGCTGCAGCAGCATGGATCCACACGCCCTAGTAGGCACCAATGTGACACACCTACTCCCCTTTGGTAGTCCTGGCCACCTTATACCTATCCATGTACTTCTTGAACACCGCCTCCCCCACCCCACAAATCTCCACAAACCTGGCGTCCTTGGTCTGCAAAAAGATGCCCAAGGCGAACTGGAAGCTGTCACCCTCGCCCTCTTCCGCCACAGTCCTCTTCGAGACCCTGAACTTCTCTTCCAGCCCCAGGTCTTTCACCAGGTGGTACCGAGCCTGTAGCCGCTGCATGCTGTAGTCCAGGGTGGGGATGGCGTAGCGGATGATTTTGGATGGCACCAGTCCCAGCTCCTCGTGCAGGAATTTGAGGCGGATGTCCAGCTGTGCGGGGCTCCTGGACAGGCCCTTGGCCCCTTGGCCCAGCAGGCGGCCATACTCCTGCCTGCGCCATTGGTGGATTGTCAATGCACATGGAGAAGGTAGGTAGGAGACAACTATGCCAAATTCCTGCATTACAGTATCAGCACGTCTGTGCTTATGGGAGAGGTGTTCCTGCTCCAGTAGAGCTAGCTTTTACATATATACGCGGGCTGTAACAGTTACAAGCGGGCTTCCTTGTGAGCAATCTTCACCAGCGCGCTACATAAGGCATATAGGATGCATTATGCTAATCCTTCTTCCGTCACCCCCACCTGCCCCACTTGTGCTTGTGGGCACATTTACAACGGAATAATCACTGAAAGCATGCAGGATTTTATGCATTTTTTTCCATTATTTCTAATAATGTACAATTTAAATTCCAGTATTTACCAAAAACTCACTACGGTATGCCACCCCCACCTGCTCCACTTGTGCTTGTCCACAAACAGCCCCTGCTTGGCCAGCAGGTTGTCCTCGATGCTGCTGCCCAGCATGGCGGGGTAGCGACCAAGCGCGTGGTGCAGCCGGTCCCTGGGCAGCTCCAAGTCGTTCACAAGCGCCTGGACGCTCCTTTGGAGGGTGGACAGCGGGGTGTTGCACAGCTGGGCGCCCCCTGAGCAGAACACCTGCATGCAGCCACCAAATATTATTTCATTTCTGTACCCAGACAAAATATTTATAAGTCTGCTGGTACAAAAAGAACGGACTTTTCTTATCTTTTGCCAATGGGTACCAAAATAATGTTGGCAGCACCATGACCCAGCTTGGCCATTACTTGAATGCATGAGACTACCAGATAATTACAGCGCAGTAATTAGGGTTTTCAATAAAATGGCAACAGCACGACCCACCTTGGCCACCTGCGCGTCGGTCAGCTGGAGCAGGGGGTCGGTCCGCAGCCACTCCACCGTCTCCCGCACCCTGGCAGGCAGGACAGCCGGCAGCAGCGTGTAGTGCATGTAGGTGCGCCTGATGTCATCGGGCGACATCCCCGCCTTGACAAAAATGGCAACTTGCTCGGCGATGGCATCTGCCTTGACAGCGGTGACGGAGTGCATCATGTAGAGCGCCAGGCGCTGGCCCCCGTCCATGCCTAGGGTAATCAGCAGGGCAGTGGTGCGCCGCATGTCCTCCGCGTCGCGGGTGAGCAAGGCGGGGAACTTGACCACCAGCTTTGCTGCTGCTGCTGGGGCCAGGTCCTCTGTGTGCATGAGCCAGTCCAGAGCAGCAGTGACTGCAAGAAGCAGGCGCCCCTCTGATCCGGATACTTCGTAGCGGAGCGACCGGTACACCCTAGAACCCTCCTCTGGGGTCAGCTTGAGGGTTTCTACCACCAGGTTGAGCGATTGGTCCAGCTCGGATCGCAGATCTGCGGAGACGGGGGCGGCCCTGCGGCGCTGCTTGCGCTCTGGGGTGTCTTCGGGTGGTGGGGCGGGGTCCTGCTCAAGGGTGTCTGCTGGAGGTGCTACCTCCTGGGGAGTTTGAAGAGGGGGAAATTGTTATGTACGCGATTGATGCAGCAGTTCCCAGGCAGTTTTGATATTGAGTAAGAGGACTGCTGGCATGTGCACGAAACATGGCATGCAGCGTGCTCGAATGGCATGGGTGTGATAAAAGTAAAATAGGAGTGTCCTTATGACCACACTCGTCAATAAAAGTACCATGCATATAGCACCATCTCTACTTTAGAGGAATGTGTGGACACAAAGACAGGAGGGCAGCAGAGGCAGCTGGGCATGGGTGCACTTGAGCGGGCGCCTTGCTTGCACAATCACGCGCCTCACGGTCCAAGTGCACCCATGCCCAGCTGCCACATGGCGCCACGGTCACTGATGCAGCGCCCACCAGATGCATTTATGGGAGGGGCACTTGCGAGGTGGTTGTGAGGGGTGCGAGGTGGTCGCGAGGTGGTTGCGCCATGCTGCCCCCCCCCTCCCCAAGGGAGGGTGTACTGCTGTGTGACTGTCTGGACCTGAGCCTGGTGTGAACCCTCATAACACAAAGTTGGTTGTCGCCCCACCACCAGTGAAAGTGAGTGGGTAGTACTGGGTAGTAGCATGCAGCCACACCTCCTGCAGCAACAGTGCCCAACCTGCTGTGGTGCGGCCGCGCACAAGACCAGTGCATTTACGTACACTAGAACTAATACTAGCTGTTTTCGTTGTACCGTACCTCGGTGGAGCGAGCTAGGACGCTCCTCGCACTACCGCTGGCAGGCACTCTACATGATGAGAGGCGCGCAGCATGCCTCCTGCTGACAACACCGGTGTGGAGTCGGTAGCAACAATATAATCTACCTTGAGATAATTCACGGCTTAGTATGGCTGTGGCGTTCAAAGTACGACCCGTATGCGAAAGCTGTGCTGGAAACATGGCGTGGACCATCGCTAGACACTACATCAGCACGCAGTAGCGAAGTGTTCAGCGACTGGTAAAGCTTCTCCTGATCCACAAAGCAAGTATCCGGAAGATAAAGGAGACTTAACGGCTGTGCCAGCCTCATAACACCCCTCCACATGGCTGCATGCTTGCATATGACACAGACGACACATATCACGTGACCATCGCACGTGGTCCACAACGATCGACTTGCTGGGCGAAGGGTGTTTATCCCAAGGTGTTAGAACGTGTGATGTGCCATATTGCGCTTCCTGGGTGCAGCTGGTTTGCAGGGGTTGGGTATGGCCTGCGTTGGAAGCATTGTGCGTTGCAGGAAAACCCTGCATTACCCTCGAGGGTTTGGCACATCCCAATCCGGTATGAAAGTGCCATATCTGTAAAAAATGGAAATGGCTGCTGATACGGACACAGAAACTGCAGTTTACTCGTCATGCTGTACACACGTCTGAAAAAAATCCTATGAATAATTATCCAATGCCATCACACGCCCGGCGGGCGGTGCCTTGCACACCACCCCATCCAGAATGCCCATGCCCTTTGAACAATCATGCAGCAGCTGGGAGGTGGCATCCGCCACAGCAGCCGGGAACTTGCGAGCAAACAGCGGGCACCACGGACCAAGCTTGGCCCCGCTCCGGAGGAGCTCCCCATACCCCCCCGCATCGCATACATCCGCGCTGATTTTCTCCACCCTCAAAAAGGCCCCCTCCGCCGCAGCCATCGCTGCATGCACCATGCACCCCTTGCGCCCATCACACACCTCGCAGGGCCGCGCACCCCGCAGCATTTTCACATAATCAGCCTTAATTTGGGCTGGGGCATAGGAGCGGGGATGGCCTGACTTTTTCTTCGCCTCAGGGGGTCCCCAATCGACCCATGTGGTTCTGTCATCACACACCGTTTCATTATCCTTGCCTAGCCAAGCCAGGAGGGAGGGGATGTAGTGCTCGTCGGAGAAGCAATATAAGCCGCAGTGCTTCAGGAAGGAGTGGATGACAACATCATCACCAGCCACCGCCTGGGTGCATGGAGGGATGAAAATCTGATTAACTCATAATGCAATATTGAATGTAATATGTAATATTCAATGTCCACCACCACCTGGGTGCAGGGAAAGACAAACTCTTTTTGTATATTGCGGTCACCCAAGGAATATATGTGGTTCATTTAGCTGCTGGCTGTGACATGCATCGCGACATCCTAACCCTGCTATAAACCTGCTATGAATCACATGCACCTACCTGTGCACAATACCTGCTACCATAGCTGTAATGCTGGGAGTGCATGCCTAAAACAATGACATGGCATAACACAACCTGGATCAGACGTTTGAAACGTATGCGCACCTGTGCATGTTCCCTGGTCAGCACAACCCACATAGGGGATTTTCGCCAGTGGGCACGAGTGAAATTATGGGTGGCCATGGCATCAACCCACCGATGGATGGAAGATATGTTGGCTGATTCTCTGCACATGAGGGGGTTTGCATTGCAGCAAGTCAGCCAGGCAATTAACATGATGCGGATTGATGCGGATTCAGGTTTGTACTTTTTCTTTGCATACAGGGCGTGTGTGGTTGATTGCCCATCTATCTGTGCAATGCCACATGAGACCTGTGATCACATGAGCTCTGCGGATGCCACATGGCATGCTGTCAGCAGTATCCGCGATGGGGAGGGCCAAAGGATGGAGCATTGTGCACACATGGCTATGCTATGCACATATGCCCTAGCTAGGCAGGACGATGTCATTGCTGCAAAGTACATTCGTCACCAATTTTGGGGAAACCTCAAACAGGACAATTTTACTCAGGGTTTTGGTAAGTACGTATTTGCTTTCCAGCTTCGAAGCCAGGTTAGCATGTCTGGGTATGCCTCACCCCAGTCCTAGAGCCAAGGCTTAACTGACACTCTTTCAAGTGTGGCAGATGGTGGCCAACCAGTCGTGCCGCTTACCGCACTTTCGTGCTCCCCATTTTATCCCGTCGCAAAGTTCAGGGAAATTCGAAAAATATCGCTACCCTTAGGATTCGAACCTGCGACCCCTTGCTTAGTTGAACTCAAGACTCAACTCAATCTCAGGTGCTGAGCCAACGGCTGGGTCGACCGTTGGAGGGGGTTTGGTGCCACCCAATAACACAAATCCTACG
This sequence comes from Heterotrichella gracilis, assembly GCA_032358255.1. Taxonomy (NCBI): domain Eukaryota; class Xanthophyceae; order Tribonematales; family Xanthonemataceae; genus Heterotrichella; species Heterotrichella gracilis. Next base: position 19,332 of record JAULBX010027473.1, read on the forward strand.
CAGGGCTTTTGCGCCCGACCTACTTGCATGTGTTGACCCTGCTGAGGGTATCCCCAATGAGCTATTGGTACAGCACCAGGGGGGGGTACAAGGGGATGTGGCTGCTGGACATGAGCACAAACTTGGAGTTGCGGGGGTCCTCCAGTGCCTGGCGCATCAGGTGGCGGTTTGCCACTGTCATGTTGGAGTGGCTCCAGGGGGTGGGGACCCTGTGCGCTGCAGGGTCACAAGAATCTGTTTAGGGTTTAGGGTTTAAGGAGTAGGGTTTAGAGAGTGATCTTAAGGGATGGCTACCCTCTGCGTAGCAGCATCACAAGAAATTGTGGTGTCAGAGGCTGTCGAAAACCGCCCTATTCAATCCTCACGCAGTAATGACTCACTGGCTCATGCGTTGTGTGGATTTCCAGGGAAAATGGCGCCCACAGCTGTCATGGAGCTAGGGGGTGGTGGGTGACGCATCCAGTGCATGACTCAGTTTATGAACGACCAGGCAAGATTAACGCTTGGCCATCACTGTCACATAAAAAGCATTTATGACCTCCAGCCTGTGAGCACATGCCATATGGTGTCGATCTGACGCCAACGTGGTGTGATCATGGTGTGATCATGGTGTGATCATGGTTGATCATGGTGTGATCATGGTGTTCACTGGCTCGATGCTGCATGCACATGCGCATGCATAACATGATCAGGTGCAGGCATTGGACGCGGCAATAATGATCAGCAAATGGATGCTTTGATTTGGCGCAGCGCATGATCCCACCGCTTCGACCCACCTATTTCCCTCCCAAAAAACACGCTGCTCCTGCAGTAGCCCTGAAAATCTGGATCGGGGTACATGTACACAGTGAACAGGTGCTGCTGATCCAATATAGGGTTCACCATGCCCTGGCTAGGGTTTTGCGTTCCCTCGCGGGGGGTTTCCAGCCGCCGCGAGCCGCCACACAGCTGTTTCGTTGTGCCCATGAAGGTCATGAATGCATCCGGCCCATCGTAGCACCCGGCCTTTGCCACGGACCATGTGGGTAAGTACCTGCACATGTGCATAATTGTACATATATATTTGGGCACAAAAAGGCAGTTGTACATGGAGGACCAAAAACACGATGGAACAAGGAGGGAATGACTTTGCTCTCAAGAAAAGGTGCTGCGATACACCGATGCGGCTAGGGTTTAGAAACTCTATGGGTTTACGGAGTGGTTTAGGAAGTGTTTAGGGTTTGGAGCCCTTACCCTTGTGCGCTCTGAAACCACATCTGCCACACCCTCTCCAGCGGCATAGGGTTTTGCACCATCCACATGAGAGCGATGGTGGGTATAGCCAGGTGCTCCCCGCAAGGGTCCGATTCAGGCCCTAGGATAGGGTTTGGGACGGGTGTGCAGGTGCGTTCAGGCCGGGTCTGCTGCCTGAGGTTGCGAGTCCTGTAGGGGGTGGAGTGGGGGCTGGGGGTGCTGGAGGGTCCATGCTGCACAGTGTGTGTTTGGTGGGTGGAGCCACGGTGGGGCGCATGGTCTAAGGAGTCTGCAAGTTCTGAGGCGCTGTCTTTCCAGTGTAACCTTGTGTTGCCATGGGTGGCCACTGGCGTGCGCTTGGTGGAGGGGTTGGAAGCACTTTTAACCACCCTGTACACATCCATCAAGTGCCTGTCAGCAGACGGTAACTTAAGGGTTTAGAATAACAGGGAGCAAGCAACGTTGTTCATACAAGGGCAGATTCTGCCTATGTTTAGGGTTTAGGGTAAACAGGAGGTAGCAATGACATGTTGAGAAGACCCATGAGAAGCTAGGAAGTGTCCTTGCACCTTGCATTTGCACCTGTCTATAATAATAAGCGCACTTGTACAGACGGTTGAGTGTGTGGCATCTCGACTAGCAGAAGCATGCAAAATTTGTTGGGCACAGCACCACCACGGGGATGGCACCTGGCATAGAGATTACGTGGCCTCGTTATACCTCTGTCTCGTGAGACCATAGACTCACATGGCGAGGGACCACGACTAGCTTGCACGGCCACTGAGTAGAGGTACACGTAGATGTACAGTACACGTACCGGTACAATATTGTCTGCATGTCACGCAGTCAATGCTGCACTGGCTTGAGGCTGCTATACAACACTCAAAGGGTTGCATTTGAAGCACTGTGTGCTCTTACGTTGTTGGCTGCACGAGCAGGGTGAGCCACAGCACGAAGAGGGCACGGCACCGTGCAAAGCCCACTCCCATTGTGGGTGTATAGGGGGGTCCACACTCCACCACTTCATCTGCAGATGGCCAGAACTCAGTTGCTGCTAGAGCGCAGCAAGTGGCTTGGACAGCAACATATTGATAGAGGAAGGAAGGTAGGCAGCTAGTGGGCCGCCTCACTCTGAGTTGACTCAATTATGTACTGGTACTGTACAAGTTGACGTCCCGGTAATGTACTGCTGCAGCAGTTGTTGTAAACCAACTGCAGGAACATGTGTAGTTCGTCCGTTTTATAGTATGGGTATGGGTGTGAAGTCTCAGGAAGCGTGGATTAAAAAAAACCAATGCGTTAGATGCAGGCAATAAAAAGCCAAGTGCATTTAATGCATCCATTAAAAAACCAATGCAATTAGATGCATGCATGCATAAGAGACAATGCAACAACTACCTTGTCACCTACCAGTTCTCGCTCTTGTGAGCCTTGTTGCCCATATGTAAAGCTCCAAGCATGCTCTACACAGCTCCACTACTGACTGTCCCATTTGTTTCGCAGTACACAACAGCCCGTATAACATGGCGGCCAGAAACTCCCTGCACATTCACGACCTGCCAGATGGCTGCCTCACCAACATCTTTGTAAAGTTCAACCATGATCAGTCCAATGCTGCCACCACAGCCCAGCTGGCGCTGGTGTGTTCCAAGTGGCGGGACCTGCTGCAAGGCCCCAGCGCTGTGTGGGAAACCATCCATTTTACAAGCCCTGCGAGACTGCAAGGGCTCCTTGCTTGGCTACGGAGCAGGCTGCCTGGCACCAGCAGCCTGGGGTTGGGTTGGAATCTCGTGGACCCTCAGCAGCTGCTGGCGGCTGTGAACCCAGCGGTGCTGCAGTCGCTTGCAGGGCTGGCAACGGCGCCAACAGTCAGTGCTGCAGAAGTGTGCCGGCAGCTGCTCTCTGACTAGGCTCTCTCGCCTGCAGATATGCACCTACTCTACCAGCGTGGCTGTGGTTGATGCCTTCACTCAGCTGTCCACCCTGACACGGCTGAAGGATCTGGGGATCACAGCTTTCATCAACAACCGGCTGGTCATGCCGCACCTTCCCTACCTGCCCAGCGTCACCATACTGTTTGCTTGTTCATGCCAAGCGAGGAGACCATGTGCACTCTGCCTAACTTGCAAAGCTGCGTGTTGGAGTTGCACTACTTTGGGCCCTGCTCAGTCCCGCCATGCCTGACGCGCCTAACTGCCCTCCTCAACCTCACCATTGAGACAGACGACGCCACATCTATACAGTTCCCAGAAGGCTGTTTGCCCTCCTCGCTGGTAGGCCTCAAGCTGTGCACGAGTTTTCAAAGAGATCACTTTGAGCAGCAAGGCGAGGAGCTTTTCCCACTCCTGCCAGCCCTCGCACCACTGCGCAACCTGCGCAGCCTCCTGGTGCTGCGTTCTCCGATCAGCGATATGGCCGTCATAGTGACGAGGCTCATGCACCTGGAGGAGCTGGGAGTGACGCACAACCAGGCGGCACATGACGTATTCACCATTCCGGTCATGCCCAACCTGAAGCGGCTCGTGCTGTCGGACCTCGACGGGCGTACCCAGAGCCGTCCGCCCAGCTGTGTACTTCCCATGCCCCACCACATGCATCCAGACCTGCGCTGTCACTGCTTCCCTTGGTGGAATGTTTCTGTGGTTGGCAGTGACCCATTCCCTGGTTTCGTTCTGCCTTGCGCCCCAGCCCCAAAGGTCACAGTGCAGGGGAACCATGGCATGTACACTTTGCAGCAGTCGACTTTTCACCCTCAGCCAGTGACAGTCACTATCAGTAACAGTCAGGTCTTTTCTGTAGAGGATAGGCAGCTGCTGGGCCCTGCTGCAGTCGGTGCTGCACAGGTTCCGGAGTACGAAGCTGCCAAAGCCTGGTTGTTGAAGCAGGCCTATACACTACCTAGCCTGAGTTCTTTTTGTATCTTTCTAGGCCATAATTGATCAACATGGAGTAGTTTGAGACATGTCACAGTGCCAACAATGTTTGACAATGAAGAAACGTTTTGAATTTCACAATTTTGAGATCAAACATTGCAACTGTAACCCAGAGTGCAGGCCATTGCAATTGATCAATTGGCAGATCCTGGGCCTTGTGTACCACTCAGCGGGGATTGATTTCCAAACTCAAATTGACATCATGCCGATCAATGACACCCACAGGCCGGATACGACTAGACTAGACTACTGAGTATGCCAGGTGGAACCTCCTGTTCTACTATTCCCAAATGAAAATTAGCACTTTATAAGGTGACCTTTTCAGTCAAAAACTCGAAATTAGAACCAAACAATCTAGCTTGAGGCTCAGGGATTGATCAAATTTGGGAATAGTGCGGCGCCAATGGTAAATTAATGTGTCTCCTGGGCCAGACAGCAAAGCCAATCTACAGAAAAGAGGCCGATGGCATCAACCTGTTGAGCGCCGCAACGCCCCGTGCATGGCCCTCAATGGCCTTTCTGGCACCCTCATCTCGCACCAGAATCTCTGCAAATTGCGCCGCATCTGGTGCCCCCTGCTGCCACCCCGCCCACGCAATTTTCCTGTCCACCCCTTGTGGGGTCGGCCAGTAGAGGTCGTCGTTGTTTCCATCCTTGGAGATCTTGTTGAGCCCCGTCAGGGTCCAAAATAGGCTGCCCGCCAGGGGGTGGCCAGATTCCATGAGGCGCTGCATGTGGGTGCACACCTGGGCACCAGGGGCGCAAATGCCATGTCAGCGCCATGCCTGGACTTAACCACACTACCCACTTAACAGACGACCCCGCACTGGATTCCATATAACCTCCTACTCTTTGTTTGAGGGACGGAATTGCATTAAGAACCGTTGTTGTCCCCGCAAGTACCTTTCTCCCAATCCACAACCCCCCCCTCTTGCCAGTGGCCTGCCCCATGGCCTTGCTGAATAGACCCCCTGGGTACAATTCACACGAACCTCACCAGCCACTGATCCATGAATTCTGCCTGGTCTGCCCCACGGTGGACCATGGCTTTGAAAACTTGTTGAAAATTATCTGTGTGTTTTGTACCCAAGGTGTCCTTCAACGCATTTTGCAGAGGTCACCGGGATCTTTGTGGCTAGCCCGGAAATCCACCCACATCAGAAAGAAAACGGTAACAGGACTATATTCACCTCATTATATCGCCCACATCCCTATCCCAGACAAAGCCCTCACCTTATCCATGAACTCCTCCCTTGCCTGCCCCCCTGGCCTGCGGTTGAACTCACTCACCACCAGCGGCTTGCCCAGCCTGCCACACATCGCAACGTGGCAGTCTATCCAGGCTAGCGCAAAAGCAAGCTTTTCAGCATCACTGGCCTGCAGTGTCATATATGGTCAATATGAAAAAGGTTCCTACCTCTGAATTACTGACTTTTTCTTTCTCTTTTCCCATTTGCAGACTTAGTCAACATGGAATATGACTCAAGTACTCAGAAAACGTTCATGTGTAAAATGCCTGATGCGCGGCGAGCTCAGCCAACCGGAAAGCACCATGTGGCAGCAAGGCCAAGACAAAAAAGTGGGTATAAGCCAGGCACGAAATCAGGGAAGAGAAGATAGCAATGCCTAAACAGGTTTCCAGATTTACACCCTGGACTACAGGGTAAAAGGTTTTCCTCCTACTTGATTCATCCAATTGTCAGGCCACACATGGATGGCCACAAAGTCCAGGCAGGGGCTGGAGCTGTGTGCCAGGAAATCTGCCCCCTCGCCGTGCGCATTGTAGGGGTTGAATTGAAGCTGGTCTGCACATCACCCCATTGCTCAGTTGGTCACCATACAGAAACACCAACTCCATATGCTACATTAACAGAAATGTCGTTAAGGGCTGTGCCAGTAGGGTTACCCACCATGCACCCCCATGACCAGGTGGTTATGTCAACAGACTTCCAGGGTTTTTAGCCACAGGTCTAGGGTAATTTGGTTAGGGTCTAGGGTTTAGTTGTGGGCACCTGGGCAGGAGGGGCCGATGAACCCCTCATGGTCAACCGTGACCAGGTGGTTGGGGTCTAGGGTTTTGATGTAGTGCGCGGTGTCGTGGAGCCACCTCCCCAGCACCTGGTGTGATGCGTCCCCCTTGCACCGGGGCTCGTTGCAGACGCTCCAGCACAGGATGGTGGGGTCATCCCTGCGCAGGGATCGTGTCTGATCATGTGTGATCATATGTGATTGTTGTATGATCATGTGGGATTCATCCCCCGTGCATCGTTCTGATCATGTGTTGATCAAATGTGATTGTTGTGTGATCATGGGCAATTCATCCACCGTGCATCGTTCTGATCAAGGTGATTGTGTATGATCATATGCGATTGTTGTATGATCATGGGCGATTCATCCCCCGTGCACCGTTCTGATCAAGGTGATCGTGTATGATCCACTCATGCATGAATCATCATCAATCCATTGTACGATTTCATGTATCAGTTGTGATACCATTTGGGGTTCCCTTGCACAGGATCTGGTGTTCCTATGCACAGGTGCCTGCATGAATCATCATCAATTACTTGTAATCATGTATTAATTGTGATACCATTTGGTGTTCCTGTGCGCAGGTGCCTGCGCCTCACCTGTACAGAACCCCAGTGAGGGTGTTCCGCCTGTGCAGCACCGCCTGCAGGAAATGCCTGTACATTGCAGTGCAGGCGGCATCGGTGTAGAAATGTTCGGTGAGGCATTTGTCATTGGGAGGGCAGATGCCCTGCTGCTGGCAGGACCACCTGAGGAAACAAGGGGAGTTGTTTTAATTGCGATTATGATTTGTACAATGGTAGATGCATTCCACCTGGCGTGCGCATGGCACTACCTGGCAGTCTACTTGTACTACAATTTTACTAGGGAACTGATGACCAAGGCGGAGGGACCATAGTCAATGTTATTGAGGACTCGTTTTACTGAAATTGAAAGGGAGGGGATCGTACTCGATGTACTTGGGGATGCCTCCGTAGTGCTCCCATTGGTCGTTGAGCGTCAGCCACAGCTTGAGCCCCCTCCTCCCCGCAGCCGCAATGATGTAGTCAAACCCCTCGAACACATCCTCATCAAACACCCCTGGGGAGTAGGAAGGTAAGCTAACGTGCTCAACCATAGACTAGGGTTTACGACCTTGAAATCCTCTAACCCTAATTTCAACCTGGGGCCTTGCAACCCATGCAAATACACCAATGCGAACCGCATGCAAGAGGGTCTTAGGTTACCACATACACCCTACCGCTGGTCCTTCACCCTTGTGCACATCTCTGTCTATACTTTACATGTGCATGGTTGATCAGTTGTGAAGATTCAAGGCTAGGAGTTCATGGTCCAGGGTTCCTACCTGATTTAGGATGCGGCGCATGCCACCTATCCTCGTCCCCATACCCCGTGGTGCGCACCACATAAGGGTACAACATTAGGTTTAGATGTAGGGTAAAGAAATGAGGATTTAGGGTTTCCCAGCTGGTTTTGGTCGCGGCGCATGCCACCTGTTTCCATCCCCAAACCCCTTGGTGCGCACCATCAATTAGGGTTTAGATGCAGGGTCACGGGTCAAGGATTTAGGGTTTCACCTGGTTTGGGCTGCAGCGCGTGCCACCTGTCCCCATCCCCATACCCCGTGGTGCGCACCACGTTCAGCCCTATGGCGCAGGCAGTGTCCAGCGCCTCATCCACCTCGAACCGCATGTCTTCCTGGGTGGCGCTGGTCTGCAGCGGGAGTTTGTTGGGGAGTCCTACTTGAGGAATTCTGAGGGGGTTTCAAGGGATTTTCCAAGGAGTGTGTAAGGATTTTCCGAGGGGCTTGGGTGATGCAAGGTTCAAGGGACCACTGTAATGTGAATAGCCATTGGAAACCGCATGATCGGTCAAGGTACCTTGATCAAAGGACGGGAGGCACCTGGGTGTCGCACAGGCTATAGGTGGCGCCCATCGACACAGCACATGTGTGCCAACTACCACCCCACTGCATGTGTGCTTACCAGCAGATAGAAGCAGTTTGTGCCTGCAATGTAGAAAGGGGCACCGTCCAGCTCGAGCCTGGTGCCGCCTGGGGCAACCTTGACAAAGCTCATGGTGTGGGTGGGGGTTGGGGAGGGAGAAGGGCGGGCAAGGGGGGGGGGCGCAGACTTCCCACCCACCAGAACACCCCTGGGTAGTGTGCCTATTTAACGTATGCCTTTTGAAGTACAATGCTAATACGAAACGGCTTGCGGTGGGTGGAAGGGTGGGCGGTGGGTGACGGTGAGGTTAAGACTGGTTGAGCCAGGAGGTGGTCCCTGTGTGTGGCCGCAGACATGTGGAATGGAGGGCATCCATGCGAGGAAGATGGCAAGGGGGCCTACTGGGTACTAGATTACAGGCAAAGGCGTTTCATAAAGCAGTGTGGTTGTATGCTACACCAACCACAGGCCTTGGTCTAGACTGACCTTGTGCACAAGCTAATATTGGAGGATTCACTGATGCAAACCTGCACATGCCAAGTCCACCACACCAGTCAGAAAGTTTGAACTCTGCGGTGAAGTTTACTAGTATGTGCAGGACAGGTGCTGATGTCAACACGTGAAGGGAAAAGGGTGTCGGAAACAACGATGAGGTGCTCGCAAGGTGGCAACCGAGTTTTGCTCATCTTGTCGATATAATGAGGTGCCCAGACGTCCTTGGGTCTTCAAGGCGTGCTGTTGACGGTAAAGAAGCGTGTGCAAGTATATACATTTGAAGTTTTGTGACTTGGTGTTGGCCAGGCGGCTTCTGGGTTCACGCACCGTGTTTTGCACATGCATGCATGCATCGGCCCCTGGTGAAAAACGCAGGTGCTTACCAGTGCCAAGCTCAATTACACACCCTTCATCTGTGCTGGACATATTTTGATCTTGTCACATGCCAGAGGCTGTGTATTATTGAGCTAAGCCAAGACTAGGCATGCTGCTGCGGCACTTGTACCACCCGCTCCAGGGCTTGCGCACCCACCTAGCACCCAGCCAAAGCCCCGCCAGCTGCCCTCTCACCTTCAAGCTCTTAAATAGACAGCTCACTACTCAGTGCGAGCCCACACAACCACTGGCACCCACAGCCTGCTCGACCATGGCGTCTCCATCGGACAAGCAGGCTGTGCGCCAAGCGGTGAAGAAAGCTCTGCGGCAACTGACACCGGAGCAGATGCAGCAAGAAAGTAAGTGATTCACGCGTGCAGTTCATGGTGGAGTACAGGCCTTGCGCGAGTGCGTGGTGTGCACCATATGCATGCATACGCAAACCCTAAAACCTAGCTGAACCCTAGCCCAGAACCCACCATGCCAAATCAATAAGGGTGAATTACATCAAAAGCTTGTTTGCTCCGAGTTCTGTGCTTTATACCCTCAATACATGCACACGACTGCATTCTGCAGCACGTTGCTGGCCGTCATTCCCTTGCATTGCATACTGCTACCCTCACCCCACACCCGATGTGTCATTTGCCTCACACCTGTCCCTCACCCCCACCCCCTCCCCCACAAACACACCCATGCCCACATGATAACACCACTCGGCTGCAGGTGCCTCCATTGCCCAGCACGTGCTGCGCCTGGCTCCCTATCATTCAGCCACCCAGCTGGGCATCTACGTGCACTGTGACAAGCTGAGGGAGGTGGACACCACAGCTATACTCACCCACGCCCTAGGTAAGGGTTTGCATGTGCACATGTGGTATCCTGTAGGGAGAGGAGGCATCATTAGCATGTGAAAAGAAAACGATGCTTGCCATTGCGTGGGGTTTGCACGTGCATTACAGCCAAAAGTGGGCAACGTCTCCCCCGGTGATTACCACCTGGGGCTGTGCAAGGGAGAGAAAGCCCAAACCCCTGAATCATTACCACTGTTGGTGGACAGGAAAAAAAAACCCTAAACTTTAAAAAATGATCGTGCAGGGGATGGGAAGCGCGTGTTTGTGCCCCTGGTGGAGGATAGCAACAGCAACATGATGCTGCTGCATCTGGGTGAGTGCAGGGTTTGGGGTTTCGAGTTTAGGGTTTGGGCTGATGCATCTGGGAAAAGATGCGTCTTGCATTGCACAGACACATCAGCAAGATTTGTCTGCACTTTCCTGCAGGGTCAAATGGGTTAAATGTTCTTGGGGACAGATTGATTAGGGTTGAATGTTCAACACACATGAGAGTTGAAATGCCCTGGTACTGATATGCGCCAGGCGGAACAGCTCCCCAGAAACGCATGTGTGATGCCGCAGATGACCTGTCGAGCCTCGTGGAGGTGCCCCCATTCGGCATCCGGGAGCCCAAAAAACATTATGCCGATGGCCTCCTCAGACAAGACGGTGAGAACTGTAGCAAAAGCAGCCTTTACCGCAATCCCTAGCCAGAAGCCCTGGTATGTTGCACCCCTGATGCTCCTCAAGTACACATGTCCTGAACGTAGCGAGCCAGGTCCGGCACCCGCATCCAGCCACCCATGCGTGTTTAGGGTTTAGGGTTTGTAGGTGTGGGGGGGTGATCACACTCCTTTACAAATGTATCATTGCACGGGGGTTGTACAAAAGGCGAATGAGATGCAGTGGAATTTGTAATGTGCTGTTCACAAAATGCATATAAAGGCATTGTTATTGCTTTACCCTCCTCGATGCTCAATGCGCTTTTACTTCAAACTTGCAGTGAGCGCCACACCATGTCATTGGTCTGCTGAACTAACATGGACTGGCATATACTGCAATTGTAGTCTATGTACTTGTCATTGTGCTGTACTTCTGTGATCATAATCGTGCTGGCAATCATAATTATGATTGCATCAACTGCAGTGACCGCCGCAGCCTCTTCATGAGGCCTGCTGGTCACACCTAGACTTGCAATGTAACCCATGGGAAAATGCAGTTGTGATCACATTGTGACCAGAATCATGTTGGTACCTGCAGTGACTGCCGCAGCCTCCCCATTGGATCTGCTAGTCATGCCCGGACTTGCGTTTGACACTGCGGGGCAGAGGCTTGGGCGAGGGGGGGGATACTACGACAAGTTCCTGGCAAAATATTGGGAGCGGTGCACGGCGCACGGATGGGAGCCACCACTGCTGGGTGAGTGGTGCCAGAGCCGGGTTTAGGGTATAGAACTGTAGGTTTTATGGTTTGGGGTGGGAGATGCCAAAGCTGGGTGAGTGGTGACAGGGCTGGATTTAGGATTTCGGGTACCACAACAAGTTCCTAGTTAGGTATGGGAAGGGGTGTGTGGCACATGAAGGGGAGCCGTCACTGCTGGTTCAGTGGTGATAGGCCTGATTTTAGGGTTATAGGGTACTACAACCAGTACTTAAACTCCTGGATGAAAGCCACCACTGCTGGGTGAGTGCAATGCGCATGTGCAACAGTGTTGCATGGCACTGCCAGATTGGTGCTATGGCATGGGCTGCACTGTGTATGTGTGCTGGGGCCGGTCTCTGGTTTGCTTCGTTATGCCTTTGGGTTAGGTCGTTCTGCCTTTCTGTGCATTGCCAGCGTGTTTTGGGGGGTATGGTTTGAGGGTAGAGTTTTCTGCGTGTTTTGAATAGGGTTTATTGGGGAGGGTTTTCTGCGTGTCATGTGACCACAACGTGATCAGTTTGTGTCATATGTAGTTGGATAAGCAGTGCATGCTGCCCATGTGTTTGTGCTTGTGTGGCAAGCACTAGCATCCAGCCACTTCCTTGTCTCTGATTCCCTGTTGCCCCCATTGCGCAGTAGCGCTGGCGTACCAATCCCAAATGATCACTCAAGTGCCCACCTCCCCCACCGACATGCCTGTGGATGTGATTGTGACTGCTGCGGGGGCGCTGCCATGCTCAGCAAGGGGGGAGTTGTACGTCAAGTAATTGCCTGCCAGGCGGTTGTATGCATGAAGCCCAAGAAACTTTATTCCCTGCCGGCCGTGTCGTGTGCATGCATGCTATCCACCTAGGCAATTTTTTCGTTTGGGTACAGAGTATGACTGGACAGGTGTGGTTAATGATGATGTACACCATGCTTTCAAATGGTGTTCATGCATGTTGCCGCGAATTGCTAGTGTAACACAACAGTTGCGCAATGGCGTGGTTCTCTCTGCGGGGGCATAACTAATAAATTATTGACGTATTGCTGTAATGAACCAGTCGGTCATGATATATGACATAGTCCAGTATGCGCTGACTGCACAGTTTTAAATGAATCACAAGAATATCCCTCCCATGCCGAGATAGCAAATCAGTTACGTATATTGTTCCTTCTGCCTTCTGCACTTTGTAATCGAAGAAATAACAAAACTAAAAGCAGCATGCTGGAGCTGAAAAAAGAAATATAATAACCGTCGGATCACGGTAGTGTAGACATTTTAGAAATATATTATATAGCATGAAGCCCTCAGTACAACTAGGCGAAAATTATTTTTAACATTACCACTACAACCCCGTCGGATTTTTTTGTTGCCGACGGGGTTGTAGTGGTACAAGTTATTGTCTCAAACCAGTAAGGACCACGTGGAGTGTTGGCCAACCGTATGTAAGGACCACATTAATGCCAGTGAGACCCCACCCGGTGATAAAGCAGCCGTTGGGTGATAAAAGAAGGGGATAAAAAAAGAAAAAACGCCAAAGGCGTGAATAAGGCGGCATAGCAACGCATATGCGTAGCCCCCTAGCCAAGTTAATCAAGAAATTGTTGCGGGGAGGGAAAGAAGGTAATGGTGGATGGAGAAGTGGCAGAAGAGGGAACAACGGAGGTTCTGAGTGGGGATAAAGAATGGCTACGTTGATATAAATATGTCTGCAGCAGATGTCTATTGATCAGCCCACATGACCAGTCTGGGCAACTTACTTCTTCAAATTTCAAACTGCCATTGCATCCTAGCAAACAGTCAATATAAGAGATATCAATTGTCAAAGGGCGTATTACAGCAAGAAAATGCATTGGAAAATTTAATATTGCCCATACAAGTGCAACCATATTCACCACTGCATGGCATCTCATTTGAACAGTGCGCGGATACCATATCATGTGCATGGAAAAAAGTAAACCCCTCATCCTCCCTACCCTAACCCTCCTGGTGCCACCATGTCCTGGAGCTGTGGATCGAATGCACTGCAGCTGCCTTGTCTTCCTTCAAATGACGCTGCAAGTGCCTTTGCCAAGCCATTCTTCGCCCAGGTATTCTTTGATGAGGACTTGTGTCTCAGGGGCCATACCCTCCGCCTTGCCATGAATGTCCAGGATTGCTGCCTTCACTGCGCGCCTCCCCTCAGGCGAGTGGTCTACTATGCGACGCAGCGTTTTCCATGCATCCCACTTTGCAGGTTCCTTTGTTTTGATCACCAGTCGGGGGATGGCGCCAGCAGACACCACTGCATCAATGTGCTGCTTGCGCGTGGTGATGCGCTCAAGCATAGCTGCAGCTCGTTCCTGGCATGCTACGATGCTGCTGCCCAATAGATGCACTAATGGGGGGAGGGCGCCAGCAGACACCACTGCATTCCTGCGCTGATCCGACGCGATCATTATGTTACTGAGCGCCCAAGCAGCGCGCTCCTGACACACCACGCTGCTTCTGCCCAACATGCGCACCAGTGGGGGGATGGCGCCAGCAGACACCACTGCATCCCTGCGCTGATCGGATGCCACAGCAATAGTGTGCAGCGAACTAGCAGCCTGCTCCTGGCACGCCACGCTGCTGCTGTCCAACATGCGCACCAGTGGGGGTAGGGCGCCGGCAGACACCACTGCATTGCACTGGTTTGATGCACTTGCAACGTTGCGAAGCGCTGCTGCAGCCTGCTCCTGACACGCCGCGCTGCTGCTGCCCAACATGCGCACCAGTGGGAGGAGGGCGCCGGCAGACACCACTGCATCTTTGTGTCGGTTTAACACAACTGTTATGCTCTTAAGGGCTGCTGCAGCATGCTCCTGGCACGCCACGCTGCTGCTTTCAACAGGCGCACCAGTGGGGGAAGGGCGCCGGCAGACACCACTGCATTGCGCTGGTTCGCTGCGACCGAGATGTTGCAGAGCACTGCTGCAGCGTGCTCCTGGCATATTGTACTGCTGCTGCCCAACGGACGCACCAGTGGGGGGAGGGCGCCGGCAGACACCGCTGCATCCTTGTGCTTGTCTGATGCGATTGTTATGTTGCGAAGCGCCCCTGCAGCCTGCTCCTGGCACTCTGTCCTGCTGCTGCCCAACAGGCGCACCAGTGGGGGGAGGGCGCCAGCAGACACCACTGCATCCTTGATCTGGTTGGAGCGCCCCACAATGTTGGCAAGCGCCCCTGCAGCCCATTGCTGACTCCCCTGTCTGTCAGTACTTCTCACAGCTGACCCTGCCAGCTCCTGCGCTTCATCGTCACTACTTCCCAGCCACTGCACCAACATAACTGGAGCGTTGGCGGCGACAAGACTGTCGGCCCGCCCAACAAATCGGCTGCCACCAGGATCGCACCACACAGCCAGTGCCTTCAGGCACTCCACTTGCCGCTCGCCTGACTGCCCCTCCACCACTTGCAGCGCCCTACCCACTTGCCCCCTGTCAAGCAGCTGTACCATTCGCACCACAGGGTCATTTATGGCACGGGTGGTTGAAGCGGATGGTGGTGGTGCTGGCGCATGTGGCCATGAGGAGGGCGGGTTGTGAAGAGGGGGGACCGCTGCTGGTGGATGCGCTGATGTAGGTGGCGAGCGCGGGTTGAGAGGAGGGGGCGCAGCTGGAGCAGTATGTGGAGGCACCGTGGAGGTAAATACACTGCATCACAAACACCATTGCAGAACTCGTAACCCTATACACTTGACACAAAACCCTAAGCAGAACACAAAACACTAAGTGCAGAAAAGCAGTTAAACCCATCCTCATGCACCTCCGCCCATAACCTTGAATTATGATAACAAGGCACCACCGGGTTACCCAACATTATACTTTTTCTTAAAAGTAATAAAAACCCGAGGACCTGAAAGCAGGGAGATGGCCGGCCCAAGATGCAAGGTCAAGGTGTTGGCAATGTAGGGTTTGAATGTTTTGAGGGGCCTGTGCCAACCACTCACTTGAGCATTGTTATCGATAATCAGCTGCAGCATTCTTGCAGCCCATCGCTGACTCCCATGTCTGTCAGCACTCCTCATCACGGACTCTGCCAGCTCCTGTGCGTCACCGTCATTGTCTCCCAGCCATTGTACCAACATTACTGGTGCGTTTGCGGCAACAAGGCTGGCGACCCGCCCCTTCAAACAGCGATCCCTATCATCACAGCACCACTCAGCTAGTGCTGCCAGGCACTCCCCTTGCTGCTCGCCTGACTGCCCGTCCACTACGTGCAGCCCCGCACTCACTTGCCCACTGTTAAGCAGCTGGAGCATTCGCACCACAGGGTCATTTATGGCACGGGTGGTTAAAGCGGATGGTGGTGGTGCTGGCACATGTGGCCATGAGGAGGCCGGGTTGTGAAGAGGGGAGACAACTGCTGGTGGATACGCTGATGTAGGTGGCGAGGGCGGGTTGAGAGGAGGGGGCCCAGCTGGAGCAGTATGTGGAGGCACCTGTGAAGGTAGATACACTGCGTCACAAACACCGACCACGCATCCCTGACCAAACCCATTGCAACTGTTGCAGTGCAGAATGGAGTGCAAATACTGACAGCCCAAAATGGACTGCTGATGACCAATATGAAGGAAGTTTCACGTAGCAATTTCATGTACCCTACCTTACAGCTGCGAGCACTCAACAAAGCCCTAAACCCTGGATCCCATATATGAGCAACTGAATACAACCTTAACCCTATCCCTAAATACATGGAGCACTGGACTGACCCTTCATCATAGACAGATAAATCTGCAGAAACTAAACTAGACATTGAAGATGCTACCCAGAAAAGTTGGGAGCATGGACGTTCTACGATGCAGGGCTATGCAGCCATCACGACCCTCGCGTACCTCCTGGATTGGTGGGGTGGGCGCCGTTGCCTGGGCGGGTGCATGAGCTGCCTCCACTGGAGGGGATTCAGTTGCCAGCCATGTTTGGCAGAGGTCTCTGAGTGCATACAGGGGGCGCACGCTAGCCGGTTCCACAGGCATGCGGGTGAGGGGGCAGGTGGGCGGTGATTTGGAGGCAAACCAGTCCAAAATTTCCTTCTTTTCATACACATGGCCCGATGCGATGGACACTGGCTCGCGCATGACTTCGAGGGTGAGGGGGCAGATGCAGCACTGAGGGGGGCCCACGGGCGAGGAGGCGGGTGGCTTTGATCCTTGGCTGACTGAGAGTCGACCTGAGGCTGAAGCGGGTTGAGGCGCCTACATCACCAGTGGAAGTCAAGCTTGTTTAATTTGAGAGGACAAGTTACAAAAATGAGGACAAAGTGTGTTTGACCGTGTGTGATTGAGCTCCTAAGACATGTAGGCAAAAAAATAGTTCTATTACTTTCTTATTACAATTGTTTCCCAAAATCTGACGTTTATTCCTATATTATTTTTGTTATTTAAGCTGTTGTGCACCCTGTTCGGACTGAGTATCCCTGGTCTGTTTTTTAATCTGCACGTCATTTGTGTTTGCTAGTGTTGGTGTTGGTGGTCCAATACTGTGCTTGCACGACCTGCACGGCTACGATTTTCTGACCTCACAAATAATTGCGCTCGTTGACAGACACAGATTGGGCGTGCAGATTTCCGCTGGCTATGCCCTAGTAGCATTGCCCTATAAAAGGACCAAAAACAAACTGCTATGCGCATTATGGTGTAGACAAACCTAAAACCCTGATAGGTGTGCCACAAGGGCAACCAGGGCATCGCATGCAGGGCAACGTCGCGTAAAAGAGACCATACATATACGTGAACAGCGCTGATGCCATGCACAAAATGGCTGTCACTAGGCTGTGCTCACCTGAGGCAAGGTAGAATGCACCGCAACCTGGCGAAGGCACAACTCAAGGGACCGCACCACCTGCAAGCAACATGATGAGGCGTTCACTATCATGCTGGTGCATATAATCTCAAAAAGGTGCAATGCATTGTGTGGCAATGCTTAAGGCATGGTAGGTGCATGGTGCAAATGGCAGGCGGCACATCTATACGCATCTCATCCCACTCATCACCAAGGTATGCTTGGGTGTAAGTAAGTAAGTAAGTATATGCATTCCAGCTTTGAAGCCAGGTTAGCATGTCTGGTATGCCTCACCCCAGTCCTAGAGCCAAGGCTTAACTGACACTGTTTCCAGTGTGGCAGATGGTGGCCAACCAGTC
>JAULBX010027484.1:0-36691 GCA_032358255.1 Heterotrichella gracilis
GCCCACGTGGCCCTAGGCTTACCTACCCCCTTTGCCCCCTCTACCCTACCAAACACCATACACTTAGGAAGCCGATCAAAATCTGGGTTTAAAGCCAATTTAAAGATGGGCCCATCTTGATTAACCTCCAGATGGTGCTGGGTAGTGGATATCACCCACATCAAGATCCAAAAGGGAGCAAACGATACACCAGAGACTTGGAGACTCCTGCAAAGGCGTGTACAACCCTCCCGGGGTAGAAATACATATGCATGCATTCATTAAATTGAAAACAATTTAATCACATGTCATCCTCCCCGCTGTTACTTATGTAATTACTCCTCTTCACCCTGTTCGGTTTATAAATATTGTATTTCCCCTTGTAAACTATTAAGCTTAAATTAAGCCTTAATTAAAGGGCAAACCACTAATAAGGCTTAAGACCACAGCCCTACCGGTAACACTATATGCCTTTTCGGCTATTAACTACATTCACCTAGATTCACCTAAATTGCCTGGGGGCCCTGTGCATTAATTTTGATGGCGTTTTTGGGCCCTTCTCGGTCAGGGAGCCCTTCCAGTCCATTTATTTCTGGAAAATACCATCAAAGTATTTTGCAAAAAGATAAATTGTGTAGTTTCAGTTCCAGTGACACAAAGCGTTGACAAGGCTGCAGCAGCAGGCGATATGAGGTGCTGCATGTTACAGTCAAATATAGCATGTGGCATCGCCAGTAAACCCCGGCAGCCTGGCAGGCACAGTGTTTCACAAATTGCACATCAAGATGGCAGACACGTGCGTGCAATGGCCACCAAGAACACTTATCGCGCTGCTCAGCTGCGGCAAGTGCGGCCAGCTCCCTGCGAAGCAGGTCAGCTGCGCTGAACAACGTGACAGTTGACGGACCAATCAAACCACTCCTTGCAGCGGGAATGGGTGTGGCCATGGGAGGGACGTAATCTGGATCACCAATTGCATCATACCCCACACACGCTGCCATGTTGAAGCCCTCCCAAGACCCCAGCAGAAGCTCTGACATTGACAATCCTGAGGGGACGCCTTCCTTCTCAACCTTGTCACACATTTTCACCCAAGCTCCTCGGCAAGGTATGCATCCTCTGCAGACTCACCCAAGTCTGCAGCTAGCACTTCCAGCTGCTCCTCCGTCATCTGCTGCAACTGTGCCGCTGCTGTTGCTGCAGCTGACTCCCCACCCACCCCACTTGTAACCTGCCCATCGTCCCCCCCTCCAGCCCCTGCCCCTGCCTGACCCCCCGCTGCCCCACCCCCTGCTGCCGCTGCTGGTGCCCGTCACGGCATGGTTACATACATGTCACCCTGGTCAGCAGCAGATTGCTTGCGAGCCTTGGCCTCCCTGGCATATAACAGAAACTGATCAGCCTTAAAGTTTCATTGCAAAACACGAGGTTGACAGGCAGATGGAAGGTCAAGCAGTTCATGACTGTCAAATCCTGACTGAAGGTCAACGAAGTCCTTGAAATGCAGTGAAAAAGCGCGAACCTAGTAGAAAGTAAAGGGGTGTGCTTTGGCAGCGAAAATATATGCTCATAGTGTGGAGTTCAACCAGCCAGAGCAGTGAAATCAACAAATTAATGAGTGAAACCACATATTTTTAATCCTTTTTTTTGATGACGGTAAGCTGGAGATAAAGGAACCCCGCAACCCCGCACTAGGTTGTGCACACTCTCCAAATGCATCCCCTCGCTCCCAGGGCCCGCACTAGGAAGCAGGGAGTCCAACCCGACAGATAACAGTGGTATTCTGGAATGTCAGAGGACTAGATGTTGATAAGGTATTCGAGTTTGGCACAGCAGATATTGTCGCACTAGCAGAAACATTGCTTCTGCCAGGTAGTGAGGCACCACAGGCAAGTGATTACCAGTGTTTACAAGTGAATAGGGGACATGTGCATGAGCGAACGCAAAAGGGATCAGGTGGGTTGGCGGTTTACTTTGCAGTCCATCTGGTTGGGAAGGTGTCGCTGTGGAGGAACAGCGCGGTTGACACGACCCTTTGGGTTAGGGTAGACAAAAGTGTTGGTCTGTTGGAAGACTTGTATCTAGCAACTTGTTATTTTCCCCCGGAAGGGGCAATTGCAGTTAACTTACTATACACAACGGGATGGTCCTACTGAGTCGGGTGTAATTCAAAACCTTGTCGATTATATCCAAGCCACATCGCTGCTTGGTCAGTATGTACTCTGTGGAGATTTTAATGCCCGCACTTCAGCAATGCATGAATACTTTAACTCTGAAACCTGGAAACATGCAGCCTGCATGCAAGTGTGTCGCACGAAACTGCACAACCACCCCCGAGAGACAACGCAGGGGATATGCATGCCCGCGCTAACAATTTTGGCAAGCTTCTTATTGAGATGTGCCAGCTGACAGACACCTGAATACTCAATGGCAGAACAAGGGAGACATCCCTGGCCAACACACCTGTGAAGCAAATAATGGCACCAGCGTGGTAGATTATTTCCTGGCCCCACCTGCAGTGTTCGACACTCTGGTAAAGTCATTCACAGTGCATGACCTTGAGGGTTCTGACGGGGAAAAATCTTAAAACTGTCTCACCCAAAAGTGGATGCTGAGATGCTAAGATGCTGGTTCGGTTTGGGCCCCACTTCCAGATGTGCAGTACCAGATGTGGATGGGGTCACCTAGATGGGTGCGGGAAGTCAGATGGTTGGTACCACTTTAGATGCCAGGGCCAACTTCCAGATTGCACCTGCACAGATGCCAGGATGGCTCACCTGGGCAGGATGTGGCGCCCTGCTCCCCAGATGTGCAGCCCAATCTGCAAATTGCGTTGAGCACCAAAAGATGCGCGTATGGGCTGCTAGATTTTGTGGCAGATGTAGATTGCGGATAAGGCTAGCAAGTCAGTTTTAACGAAATGCACCAGATATGAAGGTGTGGCGCAGCAAAAGGCTGTGGCATTGCGTTTGAAGTGGATCTGGCCTCGCTCCCAAAGAGCCATGGTGCCCACCATAGCCTGAGACACGGCTATTCTAAATATTCTACAACACTTTCCTGCTGCCTGGCAAATTGTGTAGTTGTCCCAACTCGTTTGCAGCGTGAGCTTGTCGGTTTTGCATGCATGCATCCTTGTGCCACTGAGTGTGTATGCATGCATACACGTTTGATGGGCTATCCCACCTGGGCAGTCACAGGTGACCCTATGCTGCAACTTTTCGTCCTAAGCTGCATCGGCGTGTTGGTTTTGTGATGTGGGGTTCCACTTAATTTGCACAACCTATTTGTTATTGTTTATAATTGATTTGTTTGGCTGTTCCCCTCGTTGCGTTAACCCCTTTGCATATGCGTGCTTTACGCACAGCTAAAACATACACGTTACGCTGCCATAACGTGCGCTACCGTCGTTTCAAGCCCGGCACTTCTCGATTTGCGACATACCACTGTAAGTGTCCTCTAGATGGGCCCTGGGTACGAGATGTGAAGCAGGTTCAGTACGGGTTATTCGTGAGATGTCACTTTCGCTTGTAGATGGCCGCGCCCTAGATGGCAACGCCTATACAGAATTGGTAGATTATCCAGGTCCTGTGTCAGATTACACCGCACTGGAGATTATACCAGCGGGGATGCAGGTGACTGCCGCAGGATGTGTGCAGGTTCTGTGGATGGCAGGTGGGTTGCAGGATTGGGAGGTGGTGGGCAGATGGGGCAGATGTGGATGGCAGGGCCGCGGAAAGATGGTAGATGGGGTTCGATTCTTGCAGGATGTCAGATGCACCTCGTATCAGATGTTGGGCAAGACGGTTTGAGTTTTTTGGAAGATTTTTTCTTTCTCGGAACCCTCAACATGACCATGTGAACATGCGTTCGCGTATGTCTGATCACCGTGCCTTAGAACTTGTTCTGCACCTCCCATCCACACCTGCTTTGAAAGATACTATTGCACAAAGCATCCACCAGGCACCCAACCATAAGTATGACAAAAACCCAGCAAAAACCTGCAAAAAATGTTATTAGAAAAAGTGCACCATCCTGTAGTATTAACCATGCTAGAGACTGCGTGGGCTGCGGCAAGTACGGCTGATGTACCAGTTGACCTGCTGCGGAAAGCAATCTTGCATGCGGTTGAACACACATATACAAAAATCCAGCCCAAATCTTAACGTCAAACCAAGCAGTGGTATGACAAACAATGTAGAGGAGAAAAAAAAAGGCTGACTGCAATCCTGTCACCTACCTCTGCTGACTCTGAGTTCAAATCTTTTGCTTATAAAGAATATAAAAAGCTCTTGCGAGCAAAAAACGGTGGGGAAACAGGCTGGCAGGAAACCAACTAGTGGCTCTTGCCAAAGTGGATTCTCGCAAATCTTGGAAGATTTTTACGCCCAAGGACGCTGCATCAGGCATGCACATCAGCGTGCAGCGGTGGTACGAAAGGTTCAAACACCTTTTGAACATGCCTGCTCATCATGCTAAAAAAGCTGCCTTGGAACAGCCTATGGCACTGGTGCTGCCTAGTTTACTATTGAGCAGCCCAACACCTGATTGCTCATCGCTGAACGTCGACTTCACCGTCGCTGATGTAATAGGAACGTGTAAATCATTAGCAAAGAACAAAGCAGCAGATGTGCATGGCATGAGAGCAGAATACATTTTAGACACCATCAGCATTTTACCAGAGCATGTAGTGAGCGCTTTAAACAAAGTATTCAGAGAAGGGTACCCTGGCCACTGCTCCATCGGTGTAATCCATTCAATTTTCAAAGCTGGCAATTCTCAGGATCCAATGAATTATTGGGGTATCACCGTAGGGGACATCATAGGAAAGCTGTACGTGATGATCCTCGACCAGCAACTTAGTACATGGGCCGAAAACACGGGTATTATGGCAAAAGGCCAGGCGGGTTTTAGGAGAGCGTATAGGACAATGGATATCATGTTCATCCTCCGGTGCTTAATGGACAAGGCTCGGAGTAAGGGTGAGCAATTATATGCGTGTTTTGTTGTCTTTAAAAAGGCATTTGACACTGTCCCTAGGGCGTAACTTTGGGAACACCTTCACCAGATAGGTATCAGAGGCACTTTATTCAGTGCGCTCATAAGCATGTACAGGAATGTACAGGCATGTGTGCAGACACCTACAGAGGGCCTTACGCCCTGGTTCCATTGTTCATTAGGGGTCAAACAAGGTTGCCCGCTATCTTTGGATTACATGTTGACCTGTTGGAATCAGTACATATACGCAACTCACACATGACACATGCCCCAGAGTTGGATGGGGTACACATCACTTGTGTCTCCTGTATGCTGATGACATTGTCATCCTCTCCCGCGGCCCCATCGGGTGGCAATCATCGCTCGACATGCTCCACACCGTTTTGTGACAGGCAAGGTTTGACAGTGAATTTGAACAAGACACAGGTGGTTTTAAATGATTGCAGTCATCCAGCAACTTACATGGCTAGTGACCATTTTCAGTACATGGGCATCCAGCTGGATAAAGTCGAATAGTACTGCTATTTTGGTATTATTCTCCATAGGAAAGCTGGTTTTCAAGCCGCCGTAGAAGCGTTAGCAGTGGCTGCTAGAGCAGATGTCTCCATATTTTTTTGTTTTTTCCTTCAAAAGTAACAAACAAGGAGAAGCAAAGTAAAATACCCGAAGCCAAAGCTTCACCAAAGCTTCACCCTCTATCCTTTTGTGCTTAGCGAAAGTAAAACAGCTAGGCTGCAAAAGTAAAAAGGAAGCGTACTGTAGCAGCATAAAACCCATGTTTGGTATGATGCGCAGGTGTGCAATGATGGGGGTAACGAACAGTCAATTAAAATGTCAGTTGTTCGATAAGTTGGTTTTACCAGTGCTTTCCTATGGTTGTGAAGTGTGGGGAACACAGTACATGCAACCAGGGTGCGAGGTACTTGAAAACGTGCACAAGCTGTTTTTGTGCAAATTATTAGGGATCAGGAATTCAACCTCAAAGTTTATGTTGTGCAGTGAAGTGGGTAGGCTACCATTGCAGTTTGTGTGGCAGAAGCATATTTTGAAATTTTACAACCGTATGGTGGAGTTCAAAGAAACAGGCAGTACTAGGTTATTAACGTCAGCTTATCAATGGGTGAGCGGTCAGCGCGCAGTGAAGCACTCAAGCCGAGTCTCATGGACGGCACAGCAACTTCAGGGGATTATTATGAGTGGAGCTGAGGATCTGGCGCCAGGGGATGGAGTGACTCAGGCAGGGAACCACAGGCAGGGCGGCTACGACTCCTCGGCCTGGTCCACTGAAACTCAATAAGAGCACGCGCGGGGGAATTGGTTGATGCCAGCACGGTAGCAAGCCAACCCTGTGGCACACCTGTCCTGACACCCAGCCCGGAAGCGCTAAAGATCGAGGAGCTAATGGAAACAGCGAAGCTGGCATACCGGAGGTCGAACACAGTCAATGCGAGTAGGAAAACTGTGCAATATGTTAGCATACACGGTGGTGACTGGGGGTCAATGGCATAATATTTGACTTGGGACTTGTGCAGAAGCCATAGGGTCGAGTTTAGAATGGGTGCCCATGATCCTGAGGTTGAAACTGGTAGATGGAGACGCGTTGATTATGAAAAGGTTACGCAAATATTGTGAGACGATTGGACAACACCATGTTGAAGATGAACACCATGTATTTTTGAATGTCCGCTATACCACAATGTTACATAATCATTTCAGAGCTGTTATGATGGCATTTCAAGAAACCTGTTTAGCTTTTTTGGTAGTAAATGTGCGGTCAATGTGGCTCCATTATCTCACAGTTTATTTAATAAGTGGGGTGACTTATTCAAGCACCCCCAACAGTCTTGTGAGCCCGGGTTGGCTCCCTGAATATGACTGTCAATAAATCCCTAGTTATCACTGATGCTGAGCTGCATGTGTATATCAGTAGCTGGTTGTCCGACCACTCTCGGATCCACGATAAAATGGGTTCCGAGCTAGTTTGTCGTCCCATGTTACACAAGATTGACGGTTTGCGAACTTTAAACTGATCTGTCGCGAGGTTTGTATTCAAATGGCAGCAGACAATATGTCCGCAAACCAGCTTTTAAGCCAGGCGCAACACACACTTCGAGAGCAACTCCTTGTACGACATGAACAGCTGTTGGAGAATTTGCATCACTGGGGCATCGTGTCCCAGGTGTGTATGACTGCACGTTCGTACTGGTGAACATTCATTGCATGTTTTGTGGTTTGCACTGGTGGTACCATTCGGCGGGTTTTATTCATCAGTGTGCTTTGATGGTGTAGGTTGCGAGGGTGCAGCGCGAGAGGACAGCTGTGGAGTTGTACGGCTGGCAGCAGCAACTTGCACTAGCTCAGCAGCAGCTGGCCAAGGTCAGCAGACGGCATGACCAGGCACGGACGCTGCGAACTGGCTCCGACGAGGGTCTCAGACAGTGCAATGCGGCGCATTTAATGCAGGAACAAGCCACCGCGACCCAACGCCTGAAGGTAACGAACCCTGTTTTTGAACGAGATAAGGGTAGTGTTGCCCTGACTCTCCTGAATTCTTTTCCTACCGTCTGCAGGTTCAGCAGCTGCAAGCCAAAGTAGACAGGCAACGGTTGCCTTTACGGCAAATTAAGACAGCCAATCAAATTACCATAAGTGGCATCTCCACTACTCGACGGTTGGCACAGTCTTGCTCTGCCATACAGTTGACTTTTTATATACACGCATCTTCGTGAGCTGACATAACACCTGTCCTGCATGTTGACATCCACAATTGTCGTTTCAGGTCAGCCAACATCGTTGAAACGGAAACTCATGATTTGGAGGCACAGAAGTTTGCACAGGATAGCACGATAGAGCGGATGCAAAAACACTTTCTTACGTTGGTGCAACACTTGGATTTCATAACCTGGCAGCTTGAGCATCAACAGCACGATGCAAGAGCGACTCAGGAAATGCTGTCACAAGCCCAAACAGATATACATGAATTGCAACGCCAGAAATCAGAGCTCGTATCAAAATGGACCTCCAGCTTGAATTCTGTCCAAAAACGAGACGAAGCACTGCAGGTAAGGGAGTTGGGAGCACAGGGAATCGAATCCTGAGTTGGCAAAAACAGCGCAAACAAGTGTTCATTAAAGGTGTCTTGATATAACAGGTAGGCCTGCACTGCAGGTAACACGGTCATAAATGTCTCTGAAACTGCATGTGTGTTAGCACAATAAATCATATTCTGCATATGACTGGGATTTTCCAGTAAACAGTGCCGGCAACAATAGAGCGGGTGTGGCAGCATGATGCCCCTCCAAAAAAAGGGAAAGTCGTGGACTAAGACATGATACACGAACAGGCTACAGCTCTACCTCCCCCCCCCGTGTCAGAAAAGTATATTGCCTTGAAAAACACAAGAAATTACCAATCCGTCTCAAATCTCAAGATTTTACCAAAATATGTTGTTTAAAACTGTATTGATGGTACTACCACTACAATTATGTATTTACGGAGGACATCCACAATATGAAACATTGCATTTATGCTATTTATTTCGGCATTTTAAAATGATTGGGAAAATCTTATAAATTATGTGAGGCTGTGACAGGAGGACTTGAATACAGTCCTAAAGCGAGGCAAACTTGATGCGGTGTTTCCAAGGACCCCTGCTTCACTTTGACCAAATTGATGGGTCTTTTCTTGAGCTGGTTGATCTTGGAGGGTTCGACAGTGCCAAGCATCTTGAAAGAGGAAGGAGGTTGCTATTAGGATTTAAATTCCAAATCCCAAAGAAAAGGCCTGACGAGCGGGTCCGAATCTGTCATACATTGCTTCCGGATTAGAAACATGGAGATTACAATCAATAATTTCCTCCTTAAAGAATATCAACTAGGGACTTTCCAATCCCTCAACCCCCTTACCCCCGCACCCAGTGTTTGTTTGCAGTGTTTTGGGTGTGGCGGTGGACGAGCGCACACTTGTGCCAGAGGCCAATTTGTTGGCGGGTGGAATGAGAGCCTGTAGCATACTAATCTCAGCAAACTGCATAACATATCCGCCAAATTGATGGGACGATGGTTCAATATTTGTCCAGCTCCAATCACCACCATGATCCCACATGTAAATATACAGGGACACAAATCAGACCGAATTAGGATCGATAAACTATCCTCCTCTATCGATTTAAAGGAATGTAAAGTAACAGACATCCCCAGCGGGACAAACTGGGCCTATAATGGAAGGCACTTTAGGCTCAGCGCCCGCAGTTCTGTTTTGAGTTTGCTCCCCGACAGCCGCTATAAACTTGATGTTGGGCGAAAGGGGAAAAACCCATCTTATAACATTAATAGGAGAATCAAAATTGTATTTGACCACTTTAACCAAAATGGCCATGGCTGGGTTAAGTGTGCTACTGCCTTGGGAAGTTGTTGTAATCGAGTGGTGCAACCATCTTTTTAGAAATTATAACATTTACAAGCTTTAATTTGACAGTCACATTTAGGGAGCCAACCTGGGCTCGCAAGACTGCTGAAGGTGCCTGTTCATTCAAAGTCATTGAAAGTCACCCAGCTTTCTAAAAAGTCTGTAAATTTATGAAGCAACATTGGTCGCACATTAACTACCCAAAAATCTAAACAATTTTCTTGGAAAATCATCATAACAACTTATGAAATGTTTCTTTGGTGTTGTGGTATAGTGGACATTAAAACAACAAAAACTGTGTTCATCTTCAACATGATGCTGTCCAATATTATTCTAGTACTTGCACAACCTATGCTCATACTCGGGCTCATACTCTACGTGTCTCCATTTACCTGTTACAACCCCAAGATCATGGGCACCCAGTCTAACCAAGAGTAAGTCCACCCAATGGTTTCTGCACAAGTTCCAAGTAAACTATTCTGCCATTGACCCCCAATCACCCCCGTGTATGCTAACATATTGCATAGTTTTCCTACTCGCGTTGACTGCGTTTGACCCCAAGTATGCCAGTCTCGCTGTTTCCATTAGCTCCTCGATCTCTAGCGCTTCCGGGCTAGGTGTCAAGACAGGTGTGCCACAACCGCGCTGGCATGCTTGAGATCTAACACAGTCAATCTACCATCTTCCCCGCGAGGCGTGCAAGGCCATGTGCTTGGGGATGCACGTCTCTGTTGAGGTCTGGTTCCCCAGGCCGAGGAGCAGCAGCCGCCCTGCCTATGGTTCCCTGCCCTAGTTACCTCAACCCCTGGGCGCCGGATCTTCAGCTCCATTCGTAATAACCACTGTCCATTAGTGCTCCACTGAGCGCTGTCGTCTAACCCATTGATATGCTGACACTAAAAACCTTGAACTGGCTGTTTCCTTAGTATCCACCGTGCGGTTGTAAATCTTGTAAATGTGTTCTGCCACACAAACTGCAAGGGCAGCCGGCCAGCTTCACTGTAAACCAACGATTTTGCAGTAAAGACCCTGACCCCTAACAATTTGTGTAAAAATAGCTTGTGCACCGTTTCAAGTATCTCAACTGCATGTACTGCTTACCCCACACTTCACAGCCGTATGGAAGCACTGGTAAAATCATGGTATCATACAGCTGGCATTTCAATGTCCTGTCTGTTATGCCCATCATTGCATACCTGTGCATCATATAAAACATGGGTTTCATCGCAGCCACTGCTAGTACCTCTACAGCTTACTACAGCGGCCTTGAAGTCTTCCTTTCTATGGAAAACAACGCCTTAATAAGAATACTGTTCCACTTTATATAGCTGGGTGCCCATGTACTAAAACTGCTCGCATGCCATGTAAGTGGCGAGGTGACTGCAATCGTTCAACACCACCACTTGTGTCTTTTTCATAACGCCTGTCACAAAAAGCATGGCATGTCCAACAATGCATGTTGTCCAATGGATGCACGTGAGAGGATGACAATGGCATCGGCATATAACAGGCAAGTGGTTTGCACCCCATCCAGCTCCGGGGCCTGTGTCATGTGGATATTGTCCACGAGTAATGATTCAACCGAGTCGATGTACAATCCAAAGAGTGCGGGTGACAACGGGCAACCATGCTTTATCCCTAATGAGCAATGGAATAAGGGCGTAAGCCCTCCCATACTTATCTGAAGACATGCCTGTACATTTCTGCACATGCTAATTAATGCACTCAAAAAAATGTCTGTTATACCTAGCTGATGGAGGTGTTCTCAAAGCTGTGCCCTGGGAACTGTATCCTTTTCTAAATCAACTGTAGCCTTTTTTAAATCAACAAAACATGCGTACGGTTTCTCACCCTTACTGCGAGTCTTGTCAATTAAGCACCGGAGGATGAACATGTTATTCGTTGTCATACATGCTTTCCTAATACCGGCCTGACCCTCACTTTAATACTTGTTTTTTCTGCCTATGTGCTGAGTCCTTGATCTAGGATCGTTCCTTACAGCTTTCCAATAATTTTGTTTCCCACCGTGATCCCGCGTTGGGAATGAGTGTCCATAATACCATGGCATCGGATAATAATTTCACACTACGTTTTCAGCTTTTTTGGTGGTAAGTGTGGGGCCACACAGGCCCCATTAATCCAAACACTTTTTAGCAAGCAGTTTACTTTATTGAGCATCTCCAAGAGCGTTTTGATCCCTGGTCGGAGTCCCGGTTGGCTGCCTGAATGTGTCAAAATTAAACTTATAGTCCTGTAATGTGGTCACATCGGACAGTTTAAAGGGTTTTCAATAATACTGCGGCACACTGTGGATCACCCCCCCCCCCTCCCTCTAATTTATCTCTTATCATTTTTTTATTACTAGTTGAGTTTATTACTGGTTCTGTTTATTATGACTAGTTGATCTCTTATCAATCTTATTAAATACTAGATACAACAAGTGACTAACGCTTGCGACACGGGTAAGAATGGTCCAGGGTCGGAAGGTATATATTTTGACACACATTGCACTATACAGACTTGCTTATGACTCACTATCCATTATTATTACCTCAATAGGTACTAGAAGAATCAATCAGACAGGCATGCCAGCAGCAAGGAGACATGAAGATTGACTTTTCACGCATCAAGGAAAATGTTATCAAAGAAAAAATGCGAAGTGTCCAGCACAACAGCATCCTGGTTGGGTTAGAAAAGCACAAGTTGGATACATCAAGGGACATCCACACAATACTGATACGCTGCAGGCATTACCAGGTTGTGCACGCCATCACTATCCTTGTATGTGTGTAACGTCTTGTGCACGTTTATGTCATGCGCTTAATGTTTGTGATGATCTGTAGGGCAGGACATCAAAGATTGGCTCCAAGGCCAATGAGAAATATAGTAGGCATCTCAGAGCCAATAAAAAAGAAAACCTTTTACATCATCAAGATGATTGCCTACATAAAGCTTGTCTTGTGCTCCAAAAGCGCATCAAGGTATGGGATTATACATTCGTGGCTCTAGTTTGCCAGGGAATGGTGGCAGGCATTGATTCTCTTTACTCCTGATGGGTTGTGTCTGTCCCAATTCGTGTTCAAATATCAAGAACTTTTTTAACAGAACATGTTAATAAGCTGTTCAATATGGACAGCTGAAAGGCCTAGTGTCTTGATGCCACGTCAGTGGGATGTGATGCTGGTGGGGAAAACAACAGCGCGTTGTGAAATCAGAGGCCATACCATAATATCCATTTTTCTTTTCCTCTCTGCCTATGCTCGCAGACGACTTCACCCATGCCTTTGGATCACGACTATCTACAGGCTATCACACCACTTCCAAAAGTGTGTGGGATTAACAACTCCCCAAAAAAAGAGAAACTTTGTACTTCAACTTTGTCCCTTTTCTACCACACCTGCGCATGTATGGCCCGCTCCTAATGTTCCACATTTTGGGGACACAAGATGGTGTGAATACATGGACAAGGTTACCATAATGGAGAGACTCGGGCCAAGTTTGACTATCTACTGATACGCATGGCATTTCATTTCCCGGCACGTGCGGCACAATCTCGACCTTGCCAATAAACACATATTTATCAATTATGAATGTTCACGGCATGCTGGATTTTCCTGGCAAGAGCAAAACGTGTACGACAATGCCAACTATGCCGTATAAAGGTTAGATTAAACACATGAAAGACTAAACAAGCCACCTAAGTGACTGCCAAACTAGGGTGAAAAATATGTTTTTGGAATACAAGGGTTTGCTGTATGAATTGTACGGTATTATGCTTGATATGACAAATCACGCGGTTTTGCTGGCCATGCTCGAATTTATGCCATTTTAAGCACCTCGGCTTTATGGCTCGTGTAGTACCCAAAATTATCAACCACTCCAATACTGTGCACAATTCTGTGATAAACATGAAGTCAAACATCATGTAGCAATTGCCCCAATTTTGAATCCTTTGCCTTTGGGACCAATCTGTGATGTGACCAAAGGTGACAAGAGTGGACAAGAGTTTTCGTGGTGTAGGAGCATACTATATTTGACCTTGTGTATTATGGTGACAGACGTTTTGCCAAACCCAACCAACCTGGGATCAAAGTGAACTCACCTAGGTGATGGACTGCTGTCTTTGCTGGCGCAAACATGGCTCAATGTACTGCGTAACATGGCATTGACTAAGGGGCGTAGGTAGCCTGATAGATCCCCAATGCCATTCCCTATGGGTATTCACCGTGACTTCAGTATCCCCAAAACCGAAATACACGCGAAATCACCTTTGCGGCTACGGCTAATAGCGCCAATTGAGGTGGAACAAAACTGATTTGTCCACGTTGTATGCTAGTGACACTGTTACCCATCAACCTTGCACACACAGTGCAACTCAGGTATGGTTCTGGAGTGTTTCTACTATTTGGTGCTCATGATGCGTTGCTGTATTGCATTTTACCTTTGGGACCACTGTCAGGTGAAATTGGTGGCACGAAAGTGCTGCGAGTGGCGTGGTAGGTTGGCTACCAACTGCCACACTGAAAGAGTGTCAGACAAGCCTTGGCTCTAGGACTAGGGGGAGGCGTACCCAGCCATGATTATTTGGGTTCAAAAGTTTGGAATGCACATACCCCCAGTGAGCTAACAGAGGACTATATTTTGCACAATGGCAGGCTTATGACGTGGAATACCTTGACAAATTGCTTGATGGGTCGCACCTTCAATCTTCATTTGCTTCCACAACATTTGAGATCAGGAAGATGTCTGCACTTTGCCGGCAATACTGTTCCGGAATCCTCACTTTGCAGAAAAACCTTGCGCGGAATAGGGTCGACATTGGCAACAAAGAGGTGAGATTGGCATTGCAGTTATGCTCCTTATTATTTGCATTCTGTGACGAGCATCTATTGCAATTTGTACGCCCCATGCGTATGCGGATCATATGTACACATGACCAGGTAATCAATGGAAATACATTGGCCCCACATTGTTGCTGTCAATTTGCTTTGCAGTACGATCACTGTCAATTGTCAAACAGTCTGAGTCTAGGTCACTTACTCACGATCTCAAGGGCATGGTCACCCAGTTTCACATCTAAGGGATCTTTAGCCAGCATCATGTTGAATATAAACACAACTTAATTTTACTATCCATTGTACCATGTCATTAAAAAACACATTTTATACTTCCTATGATGGCATTTCCAGAAACTGTGTTTTTAGTTTTAAATATGGGACCAGCCCTGGGGCCAGCTTTGATTTCAAGGTTGTTTGTCCCCAACTTGTCTTGCGGGTGGGCTGCCTGAATGTGACCTGCAAAACACGCATTGATAACCACACTTGTATCAATCTGTAGGAGAAATCCTTGTACAAATGCTAACAATGCCAGCCTGCCATATTCATGCTCTGTTAAAGGGTCAATTTTGTCTCTAATTTGTTGCAAGTCCCAGTCTGCCTGTAGCATTTAAATATACGCTGCTTTGAATGGTCAATTGCTTTGTCTTTGTTTTTTTGCAGAGTCAGATAGCTCGAAATGCACTTCATGCCTTGTCAGTCACAGCCTTGCTTGGTGTGAAAAAAAGCTTTATAGAGAAAGTCCTGGAGCAGATTGCTTGCCGCACTGCCGACATTGACAAGTCCACAACTACAGCAAGCAAATATGAGAAAGACATCACGGCCTGCATCCAGTCACAAAGTGCACAGACAGCAGGTAAAATGTGTTTGCAGTGTGAGTGCTGAGCTTGAAAGTATATATTTATGCATGTGTTGGAACTTGGACAAAGTTTTGAAGGGGACCAACTTCCTTTAAAGTTTGGCCGACCCAATAATCCATCAACTATTCCAAGAACGTTTATATTTTGCTACTTCAAATTTTTTTTGGCAATGCTTTCGACTGATCGAAAATGGTCAGACGTTTGTAACGGTTGTCTTTGCCTGATCCAAATTTGAAGTCGTTACAAGTCGTCTGACCAGTACAAAATGGATCGGTCTAAACAGTTTTGAAAAGCTGTTTTGAAGTGACAATGTCTTAACGTTTTTTGTAGGGATTCAAAATACCACTTATTGTCGGGAAAAAACTCGTAAATACACGTATTTTCACCCTTTTCTGAAATACGTACGTATTATACGTAAAAAATACGTTAAATGATTATTATTATTAATTTTAATTAATATATATTCGTATATAATCTCAAAATTGTTTTTGAGAGACGAAACAAGTAGGATTTCCCAAATGAGTTATGGTTTGGGCTTTTTCATGCAGTTGAATGTAGATTTTGTGTTTTTGCGACAGTAATCAGTAAATTTTGTTACTGATTATTGTAGAAAGTGACACGTCATCATGTATTATCAGCGTATTTTCAACGTATTGAAATCTCAAAATACGTATTTTTACGTATTTACGTACTGCGTATCGCGTATTACGTATCACGTATCTTGAATCCCTAGTTTTTTGCAATACGAACTACCTACAACTTTCACTACAACACCATTTCAGGTTGGAGTGCTAATTGTAGCATGTGCCATCCCATTGCACATCAGGGACACAAGAAGCCTCCATAAAGAAGCTTCAGCAAGAGAACTTTGTTGGGAATCAGCAAAGCAGGGAACTCCGAAGGCAGTGG
Source organism: Heterotrichella gracilis (assembly GCA_032358255.1). Taxonomy (NCBI): domain Eukaryota; class Xanthophyceae; order Tribonematales; family Xanthonemataceae; genus Heterotrichella; species Heterotrichella gracilis. The sequence continues at coordinate 15,986 of JAULBX010027484.1, forward strand.
ATACGATTGCAAACAGAGCTGGTTAACGTTCAGCAAAACAACAACCTTCTTGTCAACAGTCTGCAACAGTTTCATAATGAGTACTTGGTTCTCAGCCAGAAACGGACACGCGTGTATCAACAGTAAGTTTGTTACAGGCACCAAAAAAAGAAAAACAAAACACTGCAGGTGCGTAGGGAGGATTCATCTGTGTAAAAGCAATGAAATCGAGTTCAAAAATTGCTGCATACTTCTTACTTTCTAACCAAGTTGTGCACTTGTGGTTTAACCTAGCACATTCTAGAGCTTGTGTCAATTTATTAATTAATTTATGTATTTCTATATTGTTTTGACAGTCACATTCATGGAGCCAACCCGGGCTCGCGACACTGTTGGAGATACTTAATCAATTCACTTCGCTTCATAAAAAGTCTGTGAGTTAATGGAGCAAAATGGCCCCACATCTACTACCAAAAACTAAACAAAATGCTGGAAATATCATACTAACAGCTATGCACATTATCTCTGATGTCGTGGTATAGTGGACATTCAAGAATGAAGTGGTGTTCACTTTCAACATACCGTACTGGCGATAAGGGTTGGCCCCCAATAATGCTATAATCCCCGATTTCGGAGAAGTCGCTTGCCTGCGTCAGAGACTCTGTCCGTCAGTCAGTCAGTCAGTCAGTGCAGCTGGACGGTCCGAACCATGTGCGCTTGGATTGTAAATTATCGCAAGCGAGGTTGGCTCATCATCCCGCTCGCTTGCACGCGGCCGAACGCCAGCCTGGCAAACGGCCTGTCATGCAATTTTGTCGCACTGGGCCGTCGCGCACGTGTCGGCTAAAAAAGAAAACGATTTAAAAATGGGTTCGACATTTATTTTCAATTTCTTTTTCGTAACAGGTGTTTCGTGCTCGCGGAGCAGGTGCGTTGCTCTTGAAGCCCTCGCGCAATGCAAGTTGTACCCATGTCCTGATACGCTGCCTAACCTCGTCGAACACGTACCACGACATGCACGCACGTTGCCGTCGTGATCAGACGGACACCTCGGGTGGGGTGCCGGGGCCCGCCCGAGCGAAGCGAGGGCGGGGGGCGGCGTCTTGCGCTCAAAAAACAAGCACTCACCACCAAGAGGAAGCACACGCAAGTACAAGCTTTGCAAAAAAACACAAACGCTGTGAACAGCTCTTCGCAAAACCTGTTAAACCCTAATCAAACCCTTAAGGCATGCCCAGAGTTTGCCCGGCACCACGGTGGCACCACGATAGCGAACAGCTGGCACAAGTGCCACTGCAGAGACAACAGCCTGTTTCCATCGAAACGCGCGGCAAGCCAAACAGGACTACCCCTTGACAACAAACTCAGTTTCCTGCCAGGGGGATCCAAAGGCCCGAAGTCGGGGCTGCGGCGCCAGCCGCCTTCTAGTTTTAAGCGAAATTTTATAATCAAACGTTTTGGCTTGGGGCGAAATTTTAAAAATGCCTTTTTCGGGGGCGAATCAGCCTACAATTGCTCCTGCTCGTGTTCAAACCCAAATCTTGGCTCTATAAATACCTTCGAACTTGTTTTAGGTTATATACAATTGTTCGTGCTGTTCGTTCGATAGACGACTGTAGTTTGCCGCCCGGATCGTGGTCCCGCGCAACGTTTCCCCCAATGCATGCGTTGGTCATAAATTGTAACCCAGCACTGTTCAACTATTTCGTAGTTGGACTATTTCGTAGTTGATGTTTCGTAAAGAAACGACAGGAATGTGGCGAAGAGAGTGCTACCAGAAGCTACATAACAACGTTCGATGTAGTGCAGCTCAGCCAAAAAATGCCCTATTTTAGTTGGGGCGAAATCCTTAAAATTAAAATTTGCCTGGGGCGAAAGTGAAAACCATGCTTTATAATTGTTTTCTGCAGAGGGGGGCCAACCCCTATCGCCAGTACGGTAATGCTGTCCTGTTGTAGTGCAGTACTGGCACAACTTATGCTTGTACTGTTCGTGTCTCCAACTACCTGTTTCAACCTCAAAACCATGGGCCCCCATTCTAATCCTAGCTAACTCAACCCTGTGGTTTTTACACAAGTCCCAAGTCAAATATTCTGGCATCGATCCCCAATCACACCAAGTATGATATTGTATTGCATAGTTTTCCTACGTTCAAAATATAAATACACAAATCAAATGACTGAATAAATAACATCAGGCATTGAAAGCAATATGCTATTCAGATCATGATACATTGTGAAGCAAATGCAAGTGCTCTCATCGATGCATTGGAGATGCAGCAACTGTAAGTCGCAGGGAGTTGTGTGGCAAAAGGGGTTCCTCAATACATCATTCTTGTTGTTCCCAGCGGGTGGACATGCTTGCATAATTGTTTTGAAGCCGTGCATCAATTGTCGCAGGCCACTCCCTTTTCGTGTAAAACAATGCTGGCACTCTCTGCCACATGGGACGCAGGGGCAAGGACCATGCGATTTGGGGCCCTTCCGGGTCTCAGGCACCACGTTAGAGAATATATTCAAAATCAGCATTCTATATATTTGATTTTTTAAATGCTTTAATACATGGTACATAAAAGCGGAAAGTGCCCTTATTTTGGTCGCAAAGTCATTCAAGTCAGTCAAAATCGTACCAAAGTCGGCAGGCAAAACGAACCAAAACGACGTCCAAACAACACACAACCTCTTTCGAAAAGCACAGATACACTTATTGGCAAGTTACCTTTGACGCAGCGCTTTTCAACGTTCAAGATTTGTTGGGTGTTGGGAACATGGTCTTTGGCCCCACAGTGGGAATTTACCGAGTGCCAGTACTAGGGGATACTCGGGCATGTGCGGGCAAAGCCTGTATTTATACATCAAGAATAGCTTCACCATTGTGCAAGCACGCTGTGCCCTACTAAAGCAAAACCGTTGCAGTTTGTGTGGCAGAAGCATATTTTGAACGTTTACAATCGCATGGTGGAGTGTAGGAAAATAGGCAGTACAAGATTAATTAAAGTCAGCATATGTATCAATGGGTCAGCCACCAGTTAGCAGTGAAGCACGCACGGACAGCACATATGCATCGGTACATTGCTATGAATGGAGCTAAAGATTGCGCCAGGGTACGGAGTGACAACCACAGGCTGGCCGGCTATATCTTGTTGGCCTGGCCCACTGGAACGCAATTCGAGCAAACGCATCCCCAGGAGCATGGCCTCACACCCCCCGCATATTAGATGGTGCATGCCAGTGCGGTAGCAACCCAGCCTTGTTGCACAATTGTCCTGACACCCAGCCCGGAAGCGCCTAGAACGACGAGCTAATGAAAATAACGAGGCTGGCATACTTAAGGTCAAACTTACAAGGATTTTGAGACAGCTGCGAGGGAGCCAACCCTGGCTCACTAGACTGTTTGAGGTCAAATACAGTCATTGCGAGTAGAAAATATGTTCAACATGTTAGCTTATATGGTGGTGATTGGAGATCAATGGCAGATTTGTTACTTTGACTTGTGCAAAAGCCACAGGGTTGAGATAGCCAGGTGTGAAAACCCTAGACTAGGTGTTCATAACCTTGAGGTCAAGGTAACTTCTTCCCTAGGGTGAAACAGGTGAAATAGGCATGTGGAGTATGTGTAGCATAGGTTGTGGCAATGCTAGCGAGCAAAGGTTGTGCCAGAACTGCACTACCATTGGACAGCATCCTTGTGAAGATGAACACCACTCCAATGTTTTGTATCCATTATATTACGACATCAGAGAACTAATTCATAGTTGCTATGATGATATTATGAGAAAGTTGTTTGGGTTTGTTGGTAGTAAACATGGGGCCAATTTGGCTCCATTAACTCACATAATCTATAAAAATGGCGTTGTTCTATTAACCCAGGCCCAAGTAAGGGTTAAGCACCGTCATCACTGGTGGCAACAGTCTCGCGAGCCCGTGCTGGCTCCCCGACCACGACTGTCAAATAAATCTTGTAAATATAGCAAATTTTTATGTGGTCTTTTTCTAAATAATGACCTATTATAATTTACTTTCACCATTTTTTCAGTAAGTTTCCATAGCCTTGCCTCAAAAGGAACCCCAATATGAGTAAATCTGGTGGTTTTGCACATGATTTTCGTCTTTTCGTATAATATAAATATGGTTGAGATATTCCGGGGAAAAATGGGACCCCGCAGGAAAATTGGGCAAGTCACAAACTGTTAGCATCGGTATCACCATATATCTGGAAGGTGGGTTAGGGTGCCCAAAAAATGGATCACAAAAATGGTTGAATTTAATTCTAATCTCCCCAGTATGGGTTGGGCTTGGTCTTTCTCTTCCCTTGCTTACCCAGGTTCCCCCCACCTGTCTTGCCACCTTTTGCTTGTTTGCCTTCCCCGTTAGCTTGTTCTTGCATACCGTGATCAGCGGTTATTATATTTATATGGGTTTTACTTGCACTCTCTTTTGTAGTTTAAGTGCTACAGGATTTGCAATGAGTTTTTTATTTTTGTCCTACGGTTGTTGAAGCTTTTGAATCTGTTTGATATTTTGGTTTTAGATTGGAGCCATGTGCAAGGTGGACAAGGTGGACTTAATTAACAAGATAATCTTCATTAATAGGTGCAAGATATCATACATGCTTGCCTGAACCAAAAAGCATGTAATTCCTGTCCCCAATGGAACTAAATGTTCATTCTTGATAACGCAAGATGAACTGAATTCACCGTGCTTTTGGTGCTGTGGAAGGTATTGAGGTTGAGTGTTTCTTCCTTTTTTACTATATGCGGGGTGAATCCAAACCTTTCTGTTCCACTAGGTACACCCACCACACCAAGAGCCTTGCTATGCATCACAATGAGGCTGACAGGTTAAATGCAGACATGGCAAAGCTGAACAACCTCTTGGCAAACAATGCTTGCAGCAAAAGCATGTTAACATCAGATACTTGCTATCTAGAAAACCAATGGTACACCAAGCTTCAGGTGAGAAGGTGCATGCAATGTTAAGAGGTTATGGAGTCATTAACATTTTACTACATTATATTGCAATAATGTAAACTGCCAAACTTCGTTGCAGGAGGAAGAGAAAGCATGCGTAAACCTGCAAGTGCAGTATGAAACTTGCCATACAACTCGGAGGGCCTTGGCTGCTACAGCCCTTGAGCTTGAGAATCAGGCTTTGTTCTGGGAACGAAAAGTGACGCTTGAGCACCAATTCCAGGTACCTGGTATATGCCTGGGTGCCACACCGTCTGGACTGTGCATCATTCTTGACACTGGCAGGGGTTTATTAAATTTTGAGATGATACAGCCGCATGATGTCGCACCTGTTAAATGGAGAAGACCCTGAACAGGCAGCACATTCAAACAATTACACGGAGTACACAGCACCCAAACTTTGTAACAAAGCATGACTGCCAAGCTCAGAACATTAGGCTACGATGGTTGATACATTTAGGACATTTCCCGGGTTGCAAAGTGCATGGTGTTGGTAGGTTAAAGGGGGTAAGGTATGCACATTGTTGGTCCGTGCGCATACTTGTTGCGCGTAAAGTTTTTCAATGTCATGTAGACCTAGAGTTGGTTGGTTAGTTAGGTACACGCATCCCAGCAATACAGCTAGATTAGCAGTCAAGCATGCACATGCGGTGCCAAGCAACAGTTTCATGGTACCTCGCCAACCACCTATTTTTCCCACGCAATTTGAGGTCCTGCTGGAGACGGTCAGCCCATGTGGCCCTTAACATACCTTACCTTCTTTGCCCAACAATGTGCGGGGAGTATATTATTCCTGAAATAATCGTGATTTTTTTCAACTCCCCTACATATTTTGCATTTATTTACTTCCTGTAGACAAGATTAGGAGTCAATCCCTGTACATCAGGCAGCAGGCATTGTAAGGCATAATCAACACTGCTTGTGCCATTTTTGATTTGTTTTGCGCTTGAAGGTCCCAGGATATATGCAAAGCCCAATACATAGGTCCACCCATGGGGCTGATGGCCACCCTGTAGACCTTCTGTGCTCCAGATGTTCTACCCTTCAAACGTTTCTACAATTGGCACGCACGCACATGAGCAGCTTGCCATCGGATATAAATTATTATTTAATCGCAATTCGCATTTAACAAACTGTGCACCTCAAATTTATTTAACATTGTGGTTTTTCATCTGCCTATCAGTCCATTGACAGGGTAATGTGCAACCTGACACACCCCGCACAAGGCGTAGTGCAGGTATTGAAAATAATACCAATCATTTATCAACGTGATTTCCTTGTGGGGCCAAGCCTACAACAGCATTAATAAGTCAAACTTTGCCAAGCGAGTGACTCACTTGCCGTTGACGCATATTGTGGTTTTAAGCACAATCAGAGGCACGCCATGCTGGTGTACCAGGAACTCCCTCAACCCAGGCGGGCTTTAGACATGGCCCAACCAGCCAACCAGCGCAATATGCACAACGGAAAAGTTAAATATGTGGCTGACACAGACACCACCAGGAACAAGGCCACGTGCTTTTGTGAAAGACACTTCGAGCAGATAAATACTCTCCGTAACACATATTCAAAAACATGTAGCCAAACCATGGGGCTTTGAGTGGGTACGGCCGTTTGTATACAGACTGACAACTAGGATAAAAGAGACAAAATCATTTGAACAGACACTGACCAATGTACACCTTCTATATTCATTTCCTCGTGCTCGCGAGTTGCGAAGGGATGGCGTTGATCTCAACTTCTAACGCCAGCGTTTTGTCGCGATTGCGTGTCGTGCCGTTGGTCAACCTAGCTGCCCACAGAGGCATGTAAGCCATTGTAGGCTTAGTCAACGTTGTGTTGGATGCTCTCATCGTTACGTTTTCAAGCCTGCCTTAAGTAGCCTTCACACGGTGCCCATTGGGGGAGTTTAGCTGGTGGTATGAAGAGAGTGTGGTCAAATGCCAGAGAAATAAAAGGGCTTGCATTATCGATATAGATATATCCGCCGAAACAGCACCCCAGGCACTCCATCCCAGACCAAGTGTGAACATTTCAAAGGTCTCCTGTCTCGGTGAGTTTCGATCCTTGTGAGGGTGCTGAGAGAGCCTGGCCCTTCATACAGTGCCCATTTGTGGGTGCCCTGTTTACTTGAAGTATTGGGATCCTTGATCAAAAGTCAATACAATAAAAACATGGTCGTCCTGACTCGTGTCAAAACCATCAAGGCTATTATATGCTCTCCTTAACAATATATGTACACAACACACTTTGAGTGAAGTGCTAAAAGTAGGAGGCACCATTATTGACAACTGGAGGCTTCTTTATTGGGGACAAAGATACACCTTCCATCAGTCATATTCAATTAAGTGCCTCCAACAGTCTTGCAAGCCCGGGTTGGCTCCCTGAATGTGACTGTCAAATAAAATCTTGTAGATCTCGTAATGTGTTATCCTCAGATTAAAGCAAACTGCAGGCACACATCACGGCTCATGTAGGGTACCCACCTTTGCATGGTTGAAGGAGTATTGAATAGGGAGGCAATAATAACTCTGCTTGGATGCACTTTTGTATTGACAGCCTGCATAGTTAACTTTATTTACGGACACAATTTCCAGACAAATGCTTTGTGTTGTCCAGACCAGATCCCAATGACTTTAAAAAATGCATTTAAATGGCTTGACAGCAATTGTATAAGTCGTCCTTTCAGAGCAAGGTTTCTACATTGCTATTTATTGTTACTGTACGCCCAAGGTATCGCCTTGTTTGTGGGTCAATGGTTGCTTATATGTTCAAAGTCGTTGTTCTTTTGGTGATGGAACCGTTGGCCAGTACTGTGGTACCAAAACTAACATCCTTTTGACAGTAGCGACTCGACAGTGAGCTGTATAACGTTGTTGAATTGGGCAGGAGGTTGTAGAAAACCTTGCGTAGTTAGTAGCATGCTCACTTCGAAATTCTGGACGCTGAGCTGTCACACCATTTCAATTGTATAGGTCCAGCATCTGCATCGCTGCCTTTATGCCACCTTGACCCTACGTAAACAAATTTAGCCATGCCGGCCTCACATAAAAGACGTGCGACTGCCGTAAAGAAGTCCAGGTATATCATGCAATGCGCATCAAGACAATTTATAAGCCTAAACCTAAGCCTCAGAGGGCCATATGGAAAGTGCCGTGATGGTAATATGCGGCCTCCCAGAATTAGGTGGTGGACACTTTTGCATGTGTTGTCGTTTCATAGACAGGTGCTGTGATTTGTACTAAGAACGTATATATTGCAGTATTTCTAGCAATGTCCAACACCCAACTGACAATGAGCCACCCGCAGCATGACCACGCAAAACCCTTGACAACAGACACCGTCAACTTACGCACCCATGTTCAACAATTGCGCGCTCAGCTGGCTGACTTCACAAAGGGGCAAGAACGACTGATGTTGACTGTCGAGAGACTGCTCAAGAAGCGACCACATCTAAAACAGAAGGTGAATTCCGTAAATAACAGGCAAAATAAAATAGCTGCAGCCTTAATTACAGCTTAACTAAGGCTGGGAATGTCCTTCATTTGGATTGGGAAGGCTTTTAGTGCAGTGGTGCTGACAACCCTTTTTATAAGGGGCTGACAGCTGGGCTTTAAGGCACCCTTATAAGCACCTGAGTTTGAGTTAAATCTTGGGTTGAGTCAAACAAAGGATCCTGAGGGTGGCAATTGTTTTCATTCTGACAGGATACCAATTAAATCGTATTCTTTCAACGACTACAATGTGAATTCATGCAGTTCACAGTGTATTCATGCAGTTCTTACACAGCCTTATTCACCACTTCACTTTCACTCACTCAGGCTCAGCCACCCACCCCCTTGATTCAGCCCTTCATTCAATCCTTCAAACTGGAAAAGAAATACATTTTCATTTTTCATGCTCACCACCCATGGTCAGCTTTCGGTTAATTCAATCCTACACCTACGGGAAAGCGTTGCCTGTTTCCTTTCTGTGCATTCCAAACCTCTTGCTCTTGGGCCTGTTCAGCCCCCTACAATCGATGCTTTCCTAACATGGCATTTTTTTGTTTTATGTTTTCAATTGCTAGGGTCGTATCAGTGGTGATGATGCTTCCGGAAACATCCTATATTATTAAAAACAGACTGTCAGTCACGTAACTCGGGCGATTAATAATATCGTTTCATTATTTCTTTAGTTCTAAAAACAAGATAGCGTACATATCACTGCTACCACTGCATTGTACAAGTACATAGAGAAAGCAAGCTTGCATCCAGCTGTTGCTTCGGCAGAGAACGTGGTGTGTGTCGTCGGGTGTTAAAAATCGAGGTGGGCGACGCATCTGGTGGGCCCAAGATGCACAGACAGTCCGCAGACGTCGTAAAACTGCACGGGTTTGCAACAGGCAGGTCGTATTGCGGAATATGCATCATGTACGAAAAGATATTGCAAGGGTGCAGAGCGGACGGTGCCAGCTGCTGGATGCGAATGCATCTGACATTTTTGACTTTTCAGAGTTCGCATGCATATGCACGGGCATATGCAGCTTCATTGTTGGTCTTGAAAGAAAGTCGTCGGGTTATACAGCTTGTTATGTTATATTTTGACTTGGGGAGTGGCCAACGGCGAGCACTTCTGGCAAGTTGCGGCACTCTGAGCGGAACAACAGGATGCACTCCAGTGGGCGCTCTGAAGAAGGCACGTTGCCGGCTATTGCGAAAAACGATCAGCCCTTGAGGCACGAACCCTAAACCCACTTCCTAAAACGTTTGACCAAGCCTTGAGGCACCGTTGAACTTTGTGATTATCTGGCTTCATGCTTGACATACTAGCGCTATAGGGTACACTGTAGATCGAGGTAAGTAAAGAAGATATAACCAATGCCAAGTATACCAAAGCGTGAACACAGCAACTACGGTACATTTAAAAGTAGACTGCATAACGGTCAGGAAACCCTTGCCATTGGTATTGGAGCAAATGAGGCTATAGGCAGCTCGAGAGGGGTAGCCTGCTGGGTAAGAGGGGGTAACACTTGCAGAAACACCTTCAAGGAGAGTATATTGGGCACTTGGGTGAGGTTGGCAGGAGTACACACAGGTCCAGTAGTGGTGGTGCTTCTCCTGAAAAAATATATATTCAGCTATTTTATTTGTATTTCAGCACGCCTTTGTGGGTCACCCTGTGCAATCTGTACATGGATGATTTACAAGTGATGTGCCCAACACCATTTGGAATCAAGCTATAGCACTATAATCTTGCCAGCAGCATTAGTCGCGGGTTGCCCACTAGTACAAAATAACAACGCAAAGACCGCAGTCGCTCGTTACCAGTTCGTAAGTACAACTTGGCTCGCAGTCCCTATTTCCGTTACGATCGATGGTTGCGGCCACGCGATTGAGTAGTCCGCGATTGTGGTTCAAAGTCAGTGGCGATTGCCGGGGATCGGGAATAACCTAACGGCAAACGGGTTTTTGACACAAAAAACCATCCCGTGTCCGATGAATTGAATGAAGTGAAGGCACATCGCATGGTCCTTGCCCCCCCCTCCCCCCGAAATTGCTGAGAGTTCCACCACTTATATTGCATGCTGGGGACTGATATTTTTGCGGATTATATCTTACATTGATGCAAAATGTAAACAGACAGGGATGAATTTTAGACTCTTTGGGAGGTTCTGGATTTGTGTTTTCTGTTGGTATGCAACCTTTTTGACCTCGCCACTGTACTTTGGCCATTTTCTGCGGTGCATTGTAAGCAATATTGCAACATGGGTGCCCACGTATTTAAGTATGGTATTGCAGACCGGTTATGTACGTTCATCTATTCAGTGGCTTCACCCATTGAACTGAACCAACCCTGTTTTACAGGATTGGTCACCAACACCGTGTGCACATTTGCAGACACATTTTTGCGACAAGCATGCTCCTGTGACATCCAAGTCTTGCACCAAATCTAACTGAGCCTCTGGCGTGCCACAGGGGGCATATCTGCAGCCTTCTGGAAGCTACACATCTAATGTGGACACCAAGATGTATCAGACTTGGGACAGGCAACTTGAATATGTCATGCAACAAGGAAAGGAAAGTGATTTGCTGATATCTGACATGAGTCTGAAGCTGGATGCTACAACTACACAGCTGCAAGAAACATGTACAGGATTCAGGATTAAGGCCAACCTGGAACACGTCGTCAAATCCACCCTATGTCTGATGAATGGTAACAGATTTCAGGTACATTACATCCTATTACCATAATTCTGAAAAACTCTGTAGCTGATGTCGAAGCAAGGGGTCGCAGATTCGAATCCGAAGGGTAGCGATATTTTTCGAATTTCCCTGAACTTTGCGACGGGATAAAATGGGGAGCACGAAAGTGCGGTAAGCGGCACGACTGGTTGGCCACCATCTACCACACTGGAAACAGTGGCAGTTAAGCCTTGGCTCTAGGACTGGGGTGAGGCATACCCAGACATGCTAACCTGGCTTCAAAGCTGGAAAGCAATTACTTACTTACTTACTTACTTACTGTAGCTGATGTCTATGTCGGAAACTCGCCATGAACCCATCTAAAGATATTACCTTTACTATTCCTGAAAGGTTCAGCCTACAACTTCTGACATAGTTGACATAGCTGTGGGAATATAAACCTCGATGGACCCATATAGGGCATAGTACAAGTGATGTCATTGAACTACAATACAGAAACCAGTCTGTTTCCTGTGTGGATATCCGTCTTTTTCTGGATGCGAGTTGCACGGCATGATGTGCTACAGTACCGTTTGCTCGTACCTGACCGCGTGGCACTTGTTTGAACACTTTAAAGTAAAACATTATCACTAAATTAGGGGCAGATGGCCGCATGCGTAGCTTCTGTTCTGGTCAGAGCACTCTGCCAGGAGCACTCTACTTTACACATAGGTGCATCTGTGTGCAAACAACGGGTTTTACATACATGTATATACCATTTATGAGTACAGTGGTTATAAAAGTCTCAGCCTTGAAATATTTACTGAACCCAAGCCCATTGTTTATCAGCTAGCTGTGGTCCAAACTATGGATAAATACACACATAAGCATGTCTGCATGCCGTGCCCTCCTGTCATGAAACTGTGGGTACTGTTTCACAATGTTCTAGCATCAATGTTGCGCACATCAGCATCAACCTGGCTATAGGTATTAGGCAACATGCGTTTGGCAAGTGTCATTTGGCAAATGGTCCGATTTTTTAAACACGGTGAACTTCGTGGGCTTATTGGATATTAATTATGTTAGACTGGTGCGAGCCAGTGGCCCATAACACCGCCTTTGCGCATCCCTTTCTCTTTCTTAGACTGGGAGGCGCAGGTTAGAACAGAGGCATAAGCCACCTTGGATACCCCTGAAGAACCTCAAGACATGACAAAATAGGGTAGCATGTATTTTTTCTTTTAATTGGAATGCCTAGTAAGATATAACAACCATATAGAGAAGGGAAGATGAGATCGATGGTCTTGCTGTGTCAAGTCAGCCCATCTGCCCTAGGTGGTAGTCCGGTCACAAAGTAAATGCCCCTACCATATAGGCAGCGGGCTAAAACACATCCTTGCAACCGGCCGGTAGTAGAAAATGGGTGACATGCATAGGACAGATGTACTTCATTGAATAGAGTAAATAGAGGGGCTACTCAGGGACTGCAATTGTACACAGAAATAAACCCAAGTTTACATAAACGAGGTTTGCCACCATTGCAATCATGGTGCGACTTAACCCTGTTTCCGTGCTGATAAACATTGCACACAGCTACCAATAAGTGGTACCACACCATTCAATCTGGCATCACCCGATCTGTCATACAAGGACTACTGCTACATCTGCCCAATTTCTGGTAAGACACCCACATGCTAATGTTAAAATGTAGTCCGCAGCATGCAGATCCAATACATTCATGTCTACATAGTCACCCAGCATGCTGTGCATGCCTGTGCATTGTGCGGGAACCCCCCTAAGGACCGAGCATGCATGCATTCTCAATACAACTTTGCACTGTGTTCTCAAAAGTGCCATGGCAACTAGGACTTTCTAAGGTTTAAATCACACATGTGTCCACAGTAGGCATGTACAGCAACAACAAACAGGTTTAATGCCAATACTAGCCTGGCTGTCATGTGTGTGCTTTTTATTTGAGCATGTAACTTGCTATATGAATAAAAATTAATGCAATTATCCTTGGGATTTCAACATGAAACCCAAATAATTCTAATATTCTCTGCTGTTGCGCGTATTAGGGACCCATCTTGCAACACTTGCTGAAACAACTGTCTCAGTGTACCTGAATTCACCCAATGACAATATGCATGAGCCTTTTTCTGGGTCAACCTAATGTATTCCTTGTAACTTATCATATGGCTTGCCTGATATTCTGTTCCCTAATCATCTTATTGCTTAAAAGTGTCCAGCCAGAACAAATCCGGCAAACCACTAAGAACTTGTTTCCCTGTTCTGCAGGCTCTACATTTGACATACAAGGCGCAGAATCTTGCAAAACGCTACATAAATGCTATGAGCAAGGTCAACTTGACTGCCCAGCGGACTATGGATGCCTTTGAAGTCGACGTCTTGCAGGCAATGGAAAAACAGCAGCTGCTAACAAGCATTTACAAGGACCTTTGTGATTTGTTTCCTGCTGTAGATAGGGTAAAATATATTCCGTCACACAATGGTAGCAGCGAAGAAATCCCGCTGGATATGGCTCCGTGACACATAATATTTGGCTCTTGACTATCAGACCGATGCATTCATGGGCAGCAAACAACCAGGTTAATGTTTACACAAGGATATAAGTTACTGTAAAAACAGGGAGCTTTTGCGCACCCAATGGCCTGCCACTCCCAGACGAAACCCTCTCACTCCCAGCCACTCCCAGACAAAAACCTGGCGATCACCAAAATCGCACAACCGTCGATGAGCCGTTCACAAGCCGCAGCCATGGCACCGAACACGTCCCCGCGACAGTTGATATCGCCATTTTACACCTTGGGTATTCAGCTTTGGTTTTGAACCAGGGTGCAACAATGAAGGAAGGAATATTAAAGGGGCGGCAGCGCCGTAGCCGTTTCCGGGAGCTCCGCACACCCGGGTCAAGCGGCCATACACAGCGACACAGAGTGCAGGACTACAGCTTGCATTCTGGGGCCAGGAAAATTTCAGGCGCCCCAAAGGGCGGGTAACCCTCATGCAAAGACAAGCCTAAAACAAGGGAAGGCACTGCCAGTGGCGGCCACTAACAGCTGGGCGTGCCTCCTGGGAGCAACCTCGCGTCATGCGGGTTTCGTCATTGGTCCCGGGGGTCCTCAGAATAAAAGCCAGTTCAATCATGGAAAGCAGGAACAACAAGCCGCACAAAGCAAACCAGGCCACAATTCCTATGAATTATGTATACATGCAACAGAATGGCAAACAACGAAGGTAGCAAGGTGCCATGCGGCATGTCAATAGCTTTAATGTGCCCAATTACAACCCCACGAACGTGTCATTAGTAGGTATGTGCACCCCGTATATACGCGTATATACGCTATACTCGTATACACGGGTATATACGCGTCTATTTCCAAAACGGTCGTGTCATATACGTATAAGCCATGCAATCATTTTCGAGGAATTCTCGTGCAGCAGCGGCTCTAGTAGCTAGCTAATAGGCTTTCCCTTGGTATACTATGGCTGCTTGACGTTGCTAACGACTACAGAACCTCATAGCACGTCTACAACGGGAGGTGGCGTTCAAAAATGCAAGAACACAGTGCTCCAGATGCCTTAATCGACCGTTGAAACGAGTATTTTAACCCCTGTGGTGTCTTTCGTGGTCGGAACTGTGCACAGTGCCCCTAGGAACACCAAACCTAGGTGCACCTCTTACAGCCAAGTGTGTGCGCATACGTCCCTGGGTGTGCATTGGCTGTGGTGGCACAATTTTGCATTTTAGGGTTTGTGGTTTAGGGTTTAGGGTGCTGCTGAGTGTTGTGTACAGTGCTCTACTTGGTATTTCTCAGGCAGAACTGACCAACTCTTGCCTTTAGGTGCATGCCTCTGGGTAGTAGTGCCTTATAAGGGGTTAATAAAAGCTTTCCATGTTCCTTGCACTGTTTATCAATATTTTCAAAACATATACGCTTTATTAATCAGTATAAACGGGTATATACGGGTATATACGGGTTTATGAGAGTATATGAGAAAAATATATACGCATTCGCACATCCCTAGTCATTAGTAACCAAACCTGTCCAATAGGCTGACCTTACTCAGTTCCAGTGGCGGTGCCAGTGGCCTGGGCCAGACCCTCCTAGGGTCTTTAGGCCCCCTCTGAGTCTCACTGAGCTGACTCGGCTGAGCCGCTCAGCAGTGACCCTAGGGGGCCTAGACTCTAGCCTAGGTGACCGCCTGGCAGGCTGACTGTGAGGGACCAACAATTGTTGTTGTGGGAGTGCACAATCGTGAGAGGATTAAACATCATCCATAATGGTTCGGGTCTTCATACCCCGACGACAGCAGCGATTTTGGAGTGAAACGGACACAATTATCAGGGTCGCCCGATTGAATGTAATCAATCCCCAGCTGTGTAATCAACGCTAGCAGTCCCCAGCTGCGTATCTGTTCGTTTTGCGCTATTTTTGGCTGTTAGATGGCCACTTACAATCTCAAAGTGAAACAGACGTACTTTGTATGAGCTTGGACGTCCGCTTCAAGTGAATGGTTGCGTCTCGTGACACGAGTTGCGCCACATATACATGCATGCATGTATTCGTTGCCGTCAAGCACATCGCGTAGTGCTTGACGGCACTAGTACACTTCAAGTGCACGCAAGTGCAACTGATACAGCAAATTTCTTATGTTGCTTACTGACGCACGGACCTTGGACGTGGTATTGTTGTGGTCGTGGTCGTAAAATATAGCAGGTAGGGCTAGGCAAACTTGGAGCAGGGAACAACCTCCAGCAGGTAGTAGTTCCCCTCCAGAAAGCACTGTATGTGTAAGTAGAGGTGGCGAGTTGTACTGTTCTTGGTTGTATTCAGGATGGCCAGTTTGAGGGTTTAGGGTTGTGAACCCTAAAAGTGGAACCCTCAAAGCATGCACTGTGCACTTGGTGAGTTTAATTTGGTTGTCCAGATGGGTGCAAGGGCTATGTGTCACACATATGTTTAGCAGCTAAAAGCTAATATAGGTGTTATTAAGGTGCCTGTTTGGTGGTGTTCACGCCACACAATACCTAATAGCCCACTTTGGGCACTCCCAATTTTCCTGGACCAAAAGCGGTAATTTACTGGCACTTGTTACCCTCGAGGAGCATACCTCGAGGGAGCTGCCAGTGGTTATATTAGATGGTCAGCAGGTGGATGTTGTGGACAAGTTTTCTTGTTTAATAAGTGTTTTAAATGGTGATAACACTTTAGATGCGGAGATATCACACCGCCTTAGCCGTGCAGGTGGTGCATCGCTAAGAGGTGTTTTGGGGCACAACAGACGCATTAGTCTGCGCACAAAATGTGTTTTGGTGCAGTGGTGCTGACATCCCTTTTATGGGGCTGACAGCGGTGCTATAAGGCAGCTTCAAATCGATAGATTCAATGGGCTCTTTGTGTAAGGGCGCTGCGTGGGGTTTCAAGGCTGGCACGCACCCTGTTTCTTCTCTCATTAAACCGTGTGGGCAACAAAGCATAAGTGACAAACGCAGGGACGTTAAGCTAAGCTGGTTGGCACATTTAGGACCTGTACCGCACGCTCGGGTTACTACATGTATGGTGTGTGGTAGGGTAGAGGGGGCAAAGGGGGTACGTAAGCCCAGGGCCACGTGGGCGCCAAGCGGCTTGGCTGCACTGCATGATGAGCAAGAATGACAGCTGATCTGGCTGTATTGTATGTATTGCTGGAATGCATGCAACTAACACCAATGACTGCATACAACAACATCCATAAAACAGGGCCGACAACCATCACACACTCGCAGGACTGATAGACGAGCTGACTTGTGTAGGTAACTACTCAGACTTTGTTAATAAGTTCACTGAAGTGACAGTGTCCGCACTATTTGGCTTGGAGGCGGTCTTTGAGAAATCTAGAAATGTCTCTCATCAAGCTTGGAGTGTAAAAAAACACAGCAATAGCCATAGCCACAATGACCAAAGTCTACATTAAGTCCGATTTCATGTGATTGAATCAAATGGCTCAACAAATTTTACTGCACCAAGGTTCATCTGGAACCATCCCACAACGTCACGTAGTACAACACACACGGTGAGGGGAGGGCCAAGGCCTGTACCCGGGTGATACGGAATGCGATATACGGTAGTATTTAGCCGCTGGGTAGATCGTGATCATTATTTCCTTTTGGTTGGTTGCCATCTGTATCACCGGGTCAGACCCTTAGGCCTGGCCAGGCTTCTGCCTTTATAACACTGAGCCTTTATAACACTCAGAGTACTCTATAACACTCAGAGCACTAGTGAGAGGGTTGGCCCACTATGGCAGCATGTGTATATAGTGTATACAGCCTTGCCAGTATAGTAGCCGTATATACAGGGGGGGCGTAAGGGCACCCTACCGCCATATCATCATACAGCCGCATGAATATGCGGGGGTAACGTAAGGCACCACCATACCGCCATACTGCCATATCAGCTCCTAAATCTTAAACCCTAAAACCCTAAACCCTAAACCACTAAAACTTAAAACCCTGAAAACCTAAAACCTACATGTATCGAAACCCTAACAGGCACGTGCATGGGTGTCTTACAGGCCCTGTAGGCCAGTATGGCTGCATGGTCGCCTAGGATCCCCCCCCCCTCCCCCCATCCCCACCCCCCTTCCCCTACCATACAGCCCTACTATTCTACTGGCTTCAACCATGTACACCAAAAGTGGGGAGGTGCAGGGCATACTGCCATATCACCACACAGCTTCCCATGCCACTATAGCACGCCAACTGGGTAACTGTATGGAAGCATAGGAGGCAGTTAGGTGTGGGGGCATGGCCATATCTGTATGCTAGCTTGCGAGCGTAGAGTCCACCATATCGGTATTGGAGGCCGTGTTTGCGTTCAGAGAAGATGATTTTTCAGCCTTTAACGGTTATCCGACTGCTAAATTGGCTGTATTGCTGGAATGCATGTAACTACCAACTAACTTTACGGTCATCCGTTTGTACCAGGTTGAAAAACAATGTACCAGGTAAAAACACAAATTGATCTGTACTACAAGGTTACAAGATTATGTGACTGTAATCGAGTGGTACCATATTTTTGAGAATTATAACATTTACAAGCTTTAATTTGACAGTCACATTCAGGGAGCCAACCCGGGCTCACGAGACTGTTGGGGGTGATGAAGTCACCCCGCTTACTAAAACGTATGTGAACTAATGGGGCCACATTGGCCCCACATTTGCTACCAAAGAAGCTGAGCAAGTTTCTGGAGATGTCATCATAGCAACTATGAAATGTTTCTCTGCTGTCGTGGTATAGTGGACATTCAAAACCGAAGTGGTGTTTATCTTCAAAATGTTGTTGTCCAGCCGTCTTGCAGTATTTGCACAACCTATGCATATTTAACGCGTCTCCATCTCCCTGTTTCAACTTCAAAGATCATGGGCACCCATTCTAAACTTGGCTAACTCAACTCTATGCCTTTTGCACAAGTCCCAAGTCAAATATTCTGCCATCGTTCCCCAATCACCACCGTGTATGCTCACATATTGCATAATTTTCCTCCTTGCATTGACTGTGCTTGACCTCAAATATGCCCTGGCTGGAGCCTCCCTGTTTCCATTAGCTCCTCGATCTCTAGCGCTTCCGGGCTGGGTGTCAGGACAGGTGTGCCACAGGGTTGGCTTGCTACCGTGCTGGCATAAACCATCTGCCCCGCGAGGGGTAAGAGGCCATGTGTCTGGGGATACGCGTGCTCTAATTGAGTTTCGGTTGCCCAAGCCGAGGAGCCGTAGCCACTGTGCCTGTGGTCCCCTCCCTGCCTGCCTAGCCTGCCTGTGTTTCCCTCCCATGGGTCACTCCATCCCCTGGCGCTGGATCTTCAGCTCCATTCATAGTAATCCACTGATGTAGTTGTGCTGTCCAGGAGTGTTTCACCGTACGCTGACGTCTAACCCATTCGTATGCTGACATTACAAATCTAGAACTGGCTGTTTCCTTAAAATCCACCATACAGTTGTAAAATTTCAAAGTGTTTCTGCCACACAAACTGCAAGGGTAGCCAGCCAGCTTTGCTGTACACCATACACTTTGCAGTTGAATTCCTGATCCCTAACATTTTGTGCATAAAGGGAATTTTGCGAAGTGTCTCGCAGCCTGACTGCATGTACTGCGTACCCCACACTTCACCGCCGTATGAGAGCACTGGTAAAACCAAGGTTTTAAACAGCTGGCATTTCAATTTACTGTTTGTTATGCCCATCATTACACACTTGCGCATCATACCAAACATGGCTTTGCGAGCAGCCACTGCTAATATCTCTACAGCGGCCTTAAAGTCTGCCTTTCTGTGGCAAACAATACCCAAATACGGTAAGAATACTGTGCTATTTTATCTAACTGGGTGCCCATGTATTGAAACTGCTCACTAGCCATGCAAGTGGCTAGGTGACTACAATCTTTAAATACCACCACCTGTGTGTTATTAGATTGACGGTAAGGCCTTGCCTGTCCGGAATGCATAGAGCATATCGAAAGATGCTCGCAGTCGAATGGGTGCGAACGAGAGGATGCCATTGTCATTGGCATACAGTAGGCAAATGATTTGCACCCCATCCAGCTCCAG
Organism: Heterotrichella gracilis; assembly: GCA_032358255.1. Taxonomy (NCBI): domain Eukaryota; class Xanthophyceae; order Tribonematales; family Xanthonemataceae; genus Heterotrichella; species Heterotrichella gracilis. The sequence continues at coordinate 35,708 of JAULBX010027484.1, forward strand.
GGCATGTGTCTTGTGGATGTTGCGTACGAGTATCTTGGTAATGATTCGAGCAAGTCAGTATACAGTCCAAAGAGAGTGGGTGACAACGGGCAACCTTGTTTAAACCCCTAATTAGCGGTGGAATAATGGCATATGGCCCTCTGTAGGTGTCAGATCAGCACACATTTCTGTACATGCTCATTAGCGCGCTCAGAAAAGTGCCTCTAATGCCTAACTGATGGAGGTGTTCCCAAAGCTGCGCCCTAGAAACTGTATCATATTGTTGTTTGAAATCAACAAAACAAGCGTACAGTTTCTCACCCTTACTGCAGGTCTTATCCACTGAAGGATGCGCATGTTATCCGTACGGATAACATGCTCATCCTCAACGTTGCCCAAAACTCTTTCCTGAAACCGGCCTGACCCTTTGCCCTAATACCCATGCATGTTTTTTGGCGCATGTTCTGAGTCGCTACTCTAGGATCGTTGCGTACAGCTTTCCAATAATGTCCCCCACCGTGATCCCGCGATAACTCATTGGATCCTCAAGATCCCTGCAATCAAGATTAGGTGGATTACACCAATGGAGCACTGGTCAGGACACCTTGCTGAGGAACTCTATGAACAATGCTTTGTTCCGTTTCAGTAATTTACACGTTTCTAAAAAATCAGGCGGTGATGCCAGCTGGCATTAAGAGCTGAGCAATCCGGTGTGGCGCTACTATAAGGCCATATTAAGGGTTTTTCGGGTTTTATTATGATTTTAATATATTGATGGTCAACATCGCACCGGAATAAAGTGACCGTGCAGGAAAATCGGGCATGTCATGAACTATTAGAATATGTAATAACTTTTTATCGGTGAGGTGTCTAATTAGTGATCCATGTCTTTTGATGATCCATGTCAAAAGACATAAGTAAGTAAGTGTTTGCTTTCCAGCTTCGAAGCCAGGTTAGCATGTCTGGGTATGCCTCACCCCAGTCCTAGAGCCAAGGCTTAACTGA